>VMDO01006123.1:62645-103840 GCA_007922755.1 Pedetes capensis | reverse complement strand
TGACATAATCCATGAACAATACTAAGAAAAATGATATTTTAAATTTGTCAGCATTAGGTATTCACCCCCTTGTGTTGAATAACAAATCTATAAAAAAGTATTTTTACTCATCAGAAAGATACTACTATATAAAACAGAAGTACCTTTTTTAGTAGTTTATAATAAATGTGGGAGGTATATTAAGTGTAACTCATGATTCTTTTAGTGTGATTGCAAATTCATATTATGAGTTAGAATATATTAAATTAGAGCACATATCATAAATGTCCAAAATGCTGTACTTATTTAAGTATTAAAACACAAAAATAGTTTATGAAATCTCTAACAAAAGAACCTTTATAGGTATTTATTTAATATTTGCTAATGTCAATAACCCCCTCCCCCATCACACACATGTCAGTAAACTTGTGCTGTGGTGGCTTGGATGTTGCTGTGATGCCAAAAGCTATACAATGGGTCTCTCAGATACCCATGGCAGCCCACTCCTGAAACAATTAGCCACTAAAAGCCCTCTGAATATTAGAGAAGCTCTGTCCAATATAGTGCCAGAATGAGCTCCTCAGGTTGGAAGGAATTTAAGAGTTGACTGGGAAGAGGTGCTTCCAAAGTAGAGTCAACCTTATTGATGAAATTGGAGTAAAGGCCCTGGGACCACCTTTTGTTGGTGTGTCATGACTCAAAATGAGAAGAAACATAGTGGCTGGAACATTGGGCTCAAAAATGAAAAGATCATGTGCATCTCACACTGTTGGGTAGCGTCTAGTTCTACTGTACTTGTTAGGTGCCGGCAAGTCTGTCTACAACACGTGAAACACTATTGTCAGTGCTTCTCTACTATTCATAGGGTTTTCAATGGCCAATGGCAGATTGACTTTTGAGAGAGGGTTTCCAGGTCCTTCTCTCAAGCTTACAGTGTCTGGTGTTCCCAGGGGGTCTCCTGTCCAAGTACTAACCAGGCCCTACCCTGCTTAGCTTCCGAGATCTGACATTGGATGCCACAGTGCTACAGCTGCAGAGCTGCTTAGAGTCATTAGAGTCATTATAAGTCAGATCCAACTCGATGGCACCTAACAACAACATGAAAATCGATGATACTTAAGCATTTTTGATAATCATTTATTGAACTTAAAAATATATATTGCCACACTTAAACATTATAGTAATGATTATAATAGAATTCTAATCAGAGAATGAAATAAATAGTTTACAGAAAACATACAAGAAATATTACATTCACATAAAAGATTTAGAGGTATAAACTCAAGTTTCTTGGAATTTCTAACCAAGTACAATTTGTCAAGTATGTTCTTTTGATTTGAATGTCAAGTGCAATACAAATTGAATCTAATACAAATGGTTTTTATTTGCTTGAAAATAACTTTTAACATATTTTAAAAAAGATATCTGTTAGTCAAAATATAAGATATATTTGCTGCATCTATTCTTGTTTTTTAAAGAAGTTTGCTATAAACAAAACTCCAAATACATACAAATTAAATTTAAGCTAAAGCCTTGCTTTCTTAATAATTTCTATAAATATAGAGGTTATCAATGTAGATGAATATCTTCTTTTATCCTAAACATTTTTCTTTTTTTCTTTTTTGCACTGGGAGGTGGGGTCAAATCCAGGGCATTGTGCATACCAAGCAAGTGCTCCATTGCCATACTTCACTCCCTGCCACTTTCCTAATTTTTAATTTTGAGACATGACCTTTTACTTTTTATTTTTTAAACGTTTTTTAGTCTTTTCAATGTGTAAGTTAATAGGTCTCATTATGACTTTTCCATACGTGCATTTCATTGTATGTTGCTCATGTTAACTTCCCCCTTACCTTCTCATGACACTCCTTCCCCATCCCTTCCTCCCCACCAATGGTCTCCTTTCTACTTGCATGTCTTATTTATTTATTTATTTATTTATTTATTTTTGTGTGTGTGTGTGAGTATATCTATCTATTTAGCTGGGCTTTAGCTCATTTGGTAAAGCACTGCTCTGTAGTTCCTGAGGACCTGGGTTCAATCCCTAGCACTACAAAAATGGGGAAAGGTTGTGGCAGACCACTCCGGAAACAATCAGCCTTTGAAAACCCTACAAAGGTCATTATGAGTCAGACAAAACTGGACAGCACCTAACAACAACATTTATTTATATATGTACATCCTAATTTTGTTATAAGGGCAACATACATGATATTTTTTTTTCTTTTCTCTGATTACCCTTTTTTCTTGTCCCTTCCCCTTTTCTTTAGTCTATTATCTTCCCTACTTACCTGAGACAGTGTCTTTTAAATTTACACCATTTGAGTAGCATGGTGGAAGCTCGCACCATCTCACTCTATTCTGCTTGGGACATAGATCATCCCTTTGTCCCTCAGTCCATGCAGAAAGAGACATGCTTTGTGCTAGTTTTCCTGTCAAACTGCAAACTTACAATTATAGGGGGTTATAAGTACTTAGCTGTAGAGTTCAGAGGCTGAAATTTAGTTCAGTTGGTAGAGCACAGCTCTGCAGTCTCTGAGGTCCCAGGTTCGATTCCCAGCACCACAAAACTGGGAGAAGGATGGGGCAATCCATTCAGAGCCAATCCCAAAACAATAAGCCATTGAAAACCCTATGAGGGTCGACTATGAGTCGAACACGATTCGACAGCACCTAACAAGAACAATAGAGTTCAGTACTATCTTCCTTTTCAGGCATTCATTGGGGGCCTTGTAACATATCCCCTATGGATGAGGGAAGATTAGTATAATCTTCTGTGTGTCTGTGAATGTGTTAGTGTGTGTATAAATGTCCTTATGAAATCCTCTTGCTAGGAAAAGAAAAGTAACATTCTTACTATCACAGAAACTCCCAAATTTAATAGTGCCCCAAAACTGGCTCTAGCATATACCTAGGATGGATCTTCACCATTTGTTTCTTACTATGCACTGAATTCTTAAATCCACGACAGACAATTTGAACTACAACTATTTTAGAGATTGAACTGCTATCTTATTGAAACATTTTGAGAGTGCACTTCTTGTATGCATAGATAATTTAAATTTAAAATTCAGTTTCAAATTTCTCATAGATTACCAGTAATAGTTCATTTGATTGCAATTAGTTTTCATGACCCCCTTGAGCTCTCAAAATAGAAATGTGTTCTGTATTTTCACAGTGAAAAAAATTCATAGTAATTTGCACTAAATGTAGTAATTGTTCTTTTATAAAGTTTTTCTAACTTGAGATGTAAGAATATCCCTGCTGAGAATTGTTCACTCTAAAGCTAATAAACCCTTTTTCTTTAACTTGCACAAATGAAGAAAAACTCTAGGAAGTTCTGTAGGATGAAGAAGGAAAGCACTTGATCAACAATCATATAGAATTTTCCCTGAAATATAAATGAATTTCCCCAGAGTTATATAACAAAAGAGCCACTATTTATTACTATAGTATATTTTTCATTATAGCATATAAACAACATAAAAAGTTTCTATATGGGAAATGTAGGGATTTTGAAAAGGGATACAGCTGAAGAAAAACAAGAGAATCAACACTTAAAATGATACGATGTTAGGGAGTTAGTGGGAACTATCCTTAAGACAGTACATACCAATTAATTCCTATGCTGAAGCTTTGGAGAGATCTAACCTAGTGAGGCTACGTACCAAATACCCAGTCAAACTTTTGACAGTTTATGTGGCTCTTATACACATGTCTTTTGAAATTTCTTTCCCTCCGTTACTATTAAAGGTTTTAGAAAACTTTGAAGTAGCTGTCAGTGATTTCTGAGGTTAATAATGAATAGAAGAATGTATGAAGGTACTCCCATTTAAAGAAAAGTTGATGAAACATTGTACTGACAGATGAGATACATAGTCTATGTGAAAATTTTCTTCAGAAGAGTTTTATAAGGAAAAGGCATTGAACTCCTCTTGGTTAATCATTCTGTCCAGAGCTTTGACATTTTCTGATGGTTTCCCTTGCTCTAGGTACAACTGTATGCTTTCTTGGCTCGTAAACCTTTGAATGGCCAAACGTTTTTGTTTGTAATTCTCACTATAAGATATTACATCCACATATGGTCACATATATACCATATGAAACCTTTTCCATAAAGAAGTAATTAACAATATAAGGAGGAGAAACCGGGGATGTTTGAAGGTATATGAATGGGATTCTGTGTGTAATGGAAGAAAATGTAACTTTTGTTTTTTCTGCTAAATTATATTCCTCATTCCATATCCTACTTAATGTCCCTCTCAATCAATTTCTGATTTCCTCAGTTGAGTTTTGATCAATTCTCACTTTCTTACTGATATAATTATAAATTGGTTGTCTGTCTTGTTTCATTTTGGTTTAGTAGAGATGAAATTGTCCAACTTTTGACAAGTTATCATTGTCAAACTAAGGAACATCTTAATATTTCATTTTGTGTCATGTGGTAATGGAAAGAGTGTGAGATGTTCTTTAATAAATTCAATTTGAATAGACTGTCGGCAGGAGGCACAACTTCCGAACCCTTTCCATGGTCTCAGCTTCTCATGTATTCTTACTCTGTAAGGCATTTAATTACTTTAGTAAAAAGCACAATTAACTTTTACTACCTGCTAAGGTTATATAATTTAATTTTAAGCCCTTCTTGATTCTCTACCTTAAAATATCATAAAAGTTTGGAGCTCCTGTAGAGTACAATTTTGCTTTGTACCATTACTACTGAAAAGACAGGAAATTGAAAAGACCTTGAAATTGAAACTGGTTCTGAAAATATTACATTCTAACCTTGCTGCATTTACCTCAAACAGGAGCAATCCCTTCAAAGCTTTACATTTTCCTATAGAAAAGTGCATCTTAATTTCACATCTTAAAATGTAAAAAGTAAATTCTATATTGGAAAATAGTATATAGAAAGAAAATATGTTATCTTACTAGAATGCTTAGCTCATCTAACCTTAATAAGCAGTCATCTAATGATTAGCTTGGAAATCCTTGTTACAGCAATAAAAATTATCAAATAATGCTGCATTTCCATTGGCTATGTTATTATTGAAGCTGCTTTGCCATTCAAATGCAAATACAAGGATAAATAGGGTAATAACATGATGTGACATTACTCAAGTGGCTGTTTAAAAGTTCAATTCATGGTCTGGGAATGTAGCTCATGTTTGATCCCCAGAACCACAAAGAACAAACAAACAAACAAACAAACAAAACCTACCATTCATAAATGACAATAATGATTAGGGTGGATGGCTATCTTTGAAAAGATAAAAATATCTTCACTTCCTTAGACATGATGAGGAGAAATTACCTTTATAAGTTCTCTACTTGTTTCAGTTTATAAAGTATACTTGTTTCAGTTTATAAAGTATACATACTTTCTTGACGTACTTATGTTAGTGATCTCACATTATAAAAGAGATAAAGTGCTATTTTGTGTTATCTATGGCCATTGCCTGGTGGCTTTTCATGATTTTAAAGCATACGCACATACACATGCACAAATGCACATATGCATTTACCTGTGAGATTATGACCCTCATAATAATGATGCAGTTGTATCAAGTGCACCCAGATGAAAGACAGAGTAGATAAATAGGAATCTCCTGTTTGAACACTGCCCTTCCGTGTGTGTGTGTGTGTGTGTGTGTGTGTGCATAGCTCTGCAAAAAATTTCTATCCACAATCTCAGTTATATCAATGTACAAAGTCACTCATTAAAAGTATGATACCTGAATTGATGTTTATTCTTAGGAGACTAAATTGAAATATTTAAGCAGTATGTATTAAATATAAGCCAAAAATCTACATACTGCTATTTTCTGAGACAAAAATGAATTAATTTTTAAGTTTTGAAAAAATTTCCAGATATTTACATAATTAAAACAAAGATTAAATGTATTTATTGTGGTTAGACAAAAGGAATAATAAAGTTGTTGTAGTAAACTGGGCACCAAAATGCATACCTCTAATCCCAGAGGTTTGGGTGGGTGAAGCAGTAGGAATGGAAGTTCAAGGTCAGAGGCAACCTTGAAAATTTAGCAACATCTTATCTCAAAATGAAATAAATAAAAAAGAGGTTAAAACTGTAGCTTAGTGGTAGAGCACTTGCCTCACATGCTAGTGAACCTGGGCTGAACATCCTATTACTGGGAAAAAACCTCACAAAGTTTCATAATAATGAGTAGAAGTGACTGTTAAAATGAAAAAGGTAAGAACAATGGAGTAGGAAAAAAGCAACAATAATAAAAATGTCTTAGCGTTCTATATCTAATTTGTTTAATCCTCAAAACCAAAGTCATAGATGCTTCTAGTACCATCTTAATATTGAAAGGGAAACAGATCTGGTAAGTTTAAAAAACATGTCCAAAGTCACATAAACAAAAAGAACCAAACTTATTATTTGAATTCCAGAAGTCTAGTTCCAGAGTCTTAATTCCTGCTAAATACACTATACTATACTATCTCTCAGTATTGGCTTTTGCTTTTGAATTTTTTCACTGAAACTTATGTTTGCAGGTAAGGTTTTCTTCTCTATATACTTTTACTAAATCAAATACTTTATAATTTAACTGTCCAAATTAGAAGATATGACCCTTGTCAATGGAAATTTAAGATCTAAAACATCATTTACAGTTTGTTCCTTTTCAAAATTCATATAATATTTTATTTGTAAACATATTCTAGTGGAGCTTAAGTTTAAAAACAGATATTATTTAATTTATTGATTTCATTCATGATAACCACTGTACCTTTCATAAGCCATAAAAATGCATGTATCGTAAATGCACATGTAGTTTGTGTATTTAATTCCACTTGCAAAAATAATATTTTTCAAAGTTTAGTAAAGTAATGTTTTTCAAAGTTTAGAAATTTCAAAGTTTAGAAATACCTAGTATGTTCAGTAATGTCCATGCAATATTTGGAAAAAAGAAAGCTTTTCTGAATTGCATTATTCTTCAATTTATTTTTGAGTGCTACATAGATATTACAATGAATGGTTTACTTATTGTTGGCTTTAATTTTGCTTCGTGATCAAGCAATAATTTAATAAAATTGCTTTTTTTAAAGTACCAAATATAGAGTGAGGAACTAATAAATGAGTGTCAAAAATTTTCCAATGAACTGTTCTGTGTGAAGTTTTAAGAGTTGTTTTAATTCTTTTAAACTATTTTCTTAGTATTTGAAATTTTCACTCACTACTTACCTTTAATTTTGAATTTGATTTTGCTAAATGGTGTTAGAAATGAAGGGATTTCCAATAAAACAAGAAAGAAAAATCAAAAGCCTCAAAAAAATAAAACAAAATGAAACTCAGCTTCTTCATATCATACTTCTTCCATCTTAAAAATTTTGGTCCTATTACATATCTGTCTAAATGCAAATGCTGGCTTTATGTAAGTGAACTAGATTTGAATGATGAAAATGTCATAAACCAGAAAGTAGTCCAGGCAGAAAGAACTGTTTACACAATTCTGAGATAGGAAAACCTATTTGTTTGGCATCGTATATTTGTGTAGAAATGTTAAAGGGAGATTGAAAAGTAATGTTGGTCTTACAGTATTTGGTGTTTCTAAAGCATGTGAAGGTGTTCAGGCTTGATTCTTCATTAAATGAAGAGTCATTGGTAGTGTCATTTTGTTTTTTAAGCAGAAAGTGAGCCAAAATTGTTTTTTAGACAAATAACCCTATAGGATAGATGGGAGAAAATGAGACAGGAGATATCTATTCCAAGACATGGTTTGGGGAATTGTGACAATGAATTATGAAAGCAATAATAAAGACTTGGATTAGCCCTCTATTGGTGAAACTAGACAGGTGAGGTTGATTATAGAAGACATTCTGCTGGTGAAAATAAAAGGGCTTGCTTACTCCTTAAAAAAAGACAAGTGGTAAGGATCTGGAAAAAAAAAGGAAAAGAAACATGTTTATATGATTCTAAGAATTTGAGCTCAGATCATTCAAATGCAATTGATGCCATTGAAAGAGAGAGAAAAAAAATCTATCATGTGTCTTAGAAGAACAGTTGAGGTAAGAGATAAAGTAATAAGCAAGCTGTTATTGTTAGGTGCCATTGAGTCAGTCCAACTCATAGCCATCCTATTTACAACAGACAACACTATTTGATGTTGTGCCATGCCTGGCACTATTGTCATTACTTCTCTGCTATTCACAGGATTTTCAATGGCTGATTGTTTGTTGGGAGTGGATTGCAGGGTCCTTCTCCCAAGCCTATGGCACCTGGTGTTCCCAGTCGGTCTCCCATGCAAGGACTAACCAGGCCTGACTCTGCTTACCTTCTGAGATCTGACAAGCTCAGATGTCACAGGGTACAGTTGTAGACAATAAGCAACCTAGCCAAGTACAAAGTAGTGAATGTTTGACTGGTTAACAAACTAAAAGATAATGAAATAATGTTAAGGAAACTTAAGTCAATCTCATGACAATGATGAGTATTAATCTGATTGTTCAAGAGAACTCTAAAGAATAGAGAGAAAGGGGGGCACATGGAAGCCCTGAAGGGGAAAGGGGTAATCAGGAATGATTTTAAAGTCCTTATGGAGAAGGACTAAAAGTCATAGATTAAATCAGTTAAGAGAGGTGTTGATTCCAGTTTGGAGTCTGCTCTTACAGACTTAAAGAACAGAGTCAGAGTCAGGTCCTCAGGAGGGACTTCCAAGGAGAGTTGTGGTATACTGAAGCAGGAAATTATGCCCCATGTGATGTGGAAGATGGATTGTAGCAGTGAAGCAAGGAAAGCAAAAGTGCTTCTTGGCTGAGGTGATAGTGGCTCACTGCAGAGAGGTCTCATTAAGAACTGGGAAGAAGAGGTAAATCTGAGATATTTGAAGGGCAAATATGCTCAACTTTGTGAATTCAATCTGAGGAACAAACAAATGGAAGTTTGGACATAATTTTGAATTTATATTATGAAACTACAAAGCGTGTTGTACAGTGATTCAGTGACACAAACAGCGCTGTTGGAAAGGCAGTTCAATTTGAGATTTCAACTTTGTGCAAGTGGACTCAGGGAAAAACAAAACATCCTAATGAAAATATTTGCCCAATTTTGGAAATACAAAATCATTAATTAACAAAAATTGGGAAATGGAGAAAAGTTTAGAAATGTATCTCACAATTATTTTCCTCTCATTAATGTGTACAAATCATTTTGAGTATAAATATTATGATAAGCAATATATATATATATATACATATATATATATATATATATCTGCTAATCTTCTCAATAATATTAAAGTGGTTATAATTACCTATGTTGTTGTTTCTGGGTGCTGTAGAGTTGGGTCCAACTCACAGCATCCCTATGTACAACAGAACAAAAAATCCGGGACACTGTGCCATGCTTGGCCCTATTGTCAATACTTCTCTGCTATTCATAGAGTTTTAGGTGGTAGTTTGTTTCAGGAATGGGCTGCCAGGTCCTTCTTCAGAATCTATAGCCCAGATATTCCAAGGCGGTCTCCCATCCAAGGACTAACCAGACTGACTCTACTCAGCTTCCCAGCTCAGGCAGGATCTGAAGCCAGGAAGCTATGGCTATAGACTTACTAAATATAAAAGATAAAAGAGGTCCGGGTGAGATGTCTAGTGGTTTGACTTTGAGACTTACCTATATTAGAGAAGAGAAAAATGAGACAGAAATATTTGTGTGATTTACTTAAAGCAACACAGTAAGAGTGACGCAGAAACGAAACTAAGCAGTCTGTCTCCACCTCCTTCTGTTACAATTTCCCTTGAGTTTTCCCCAAATACCATAGAGGCAGAGCACTTATTTTTAACAGGTTTTGATAGACATTTGTGGTAATAAAGGAGACTACATTACAATACCACACAACAACAATTAATATGTAATGGTGTGTGTTCAAGTTTGAAAAAATCCCCTATCTCTGACACTAATTTCTGACTGGTATTTTTCTGCAGGTTCTTTGTGGATTGCTATATTACTGGAACTTTTTCTGTCCTCTGCTCCTATTCCTTTCCCAGTTTCTCTCCTTTTCTCTTCTCTTCCTGCTTCTTAGCTCTTTTCTCATCCCTCTTTTTTCTCCTTCTTCTTTATCCCTGTTTTTCCTTCATCCTCTTTCCAGTGGCTTAATGTTGATACCAGACTACAAGTTTGTAATAATCTGTTACTAAGAAAGATTTTAACAACCGTTTAGCTATCTCTTCCTCCCTTCCAATCTATTCACTGTCACAGGCTGAGCTTGCTCAACCAGTATACTTTTCACTAATATAATTGCTAATCAATGGTCACTTACTCTCTCTCTCTCTCTCTCTCTCTCTCTGTAAATTTTTATTGTTCTTACTTTTGGTACTATTAGGGGGTTGAACACAGTGTCATGTTCATGATAGGCAAGGGTTCTACCACTGACCTGCACTCCTAGTCCCTCTTTTTTTAATATGCTTTTAATTTTATTTGAGATAGGGTCTTGCTAATTTGCATAGGCTACCTCTGGCCTTGAACTCATGATCCTCCTGCCTCAGCCTCTCAAGCTGCTGGGATTATGGTTGTGCACAGTGGTGGCGTCCTGTTGTAGAATCTCTTTTTCATAATCAAAAGCAGTCTCAACCTCTTGGATTGTATATTGTTGAATTACTTAAATATGTGAGTCACCTTTGTATAAGTAACTACAGTGCAATGTAGGAATATTTTTCCGATTAAACAATATATTAATGCAAAATATCAACTGGAACATTGACAATGTCTTCCTTGACAATGTAAATTACTATACATTGAATATACACATGCCCTTTTTACTAGGCCACATACTGTCTGGTGTAAGGCAATGCCTGTCTGATGTTTTATATTTCATATTTTCCTCAAATTTAGATGACAGTCTGATGCCTTGTTCATCCAAGCATTATTAACATGACAATGTTAATTGACCTGATCCTTAATAATAATAGCAACTTCAAGAATGACCATGCTATATTTGATTCCTGATATTATGGCAAAACTAATAGCATTGTGATAATATATAGGATATATTTCATTCTTAGTTAGTTTTAATAAAAAATCCTTTATAAATAAATGCATGTCTGTGAGAGGAAGATCAAATGCAAATAATAAACCATTTAAAGTTATTATAACTATACATACATTAATATGGAAATTAAGATAAGTCTACTTTTATTCATGTTAAAAACCTTAAGGATATAAATGCTGTTTGAAATGCATAATCTAGGAGAATTGCTATCTAGTTAAATTGGAATTTGGATTTCTAAGGACAATTTTACCATAAATGTTAGGGAAGCATGGCAATGTACGAGAAAAGAAAAAACAAATTTGGAAGAATCATCCAAAATAATGCAGCTTTTTCTTACTAGAATTTATTGTTGGCATTAGTATTTACTAACAGAAAGCTTACAAAATTGAAATCTAACCAGAATCATTCAGAGACACAAAGGGTTTCTTTTTCTCTTAAATTTCTTAAAAGCGGATCAATTAGTCCTTGTACATAAGGAAATCCTATTAATGTGGAGAATCATGATCTTGAAAATGTATAAACTGCACTTAAATCATAGTATAAATATTTATTCACTAAGCATGACCAGAAATATAGTGAAGAGTTTGGCTTTATGGTTATACAACAATTTCCAATAAAAGTTGTATAGCACATTGTGAAAGTGGCATTCTATCATTGCCTGGGTAGAGGGAATCTGATTCCAAGTTTATTTCCTATGGCCAATGAAATGGCCTTTCAGAATGCTTTATGAAACTACAAATCATTTGAGCTACTCCCTGGTTGAGAAACTTAAATTAAATTGGAAAGAACATCCAAGGCAAATCAACAGTTTTTGTGAAACCAAGTTAACTCTGTAAACATCCCCATCACCATGACACTGTTACCAGTAACTTATAGGCCTATGGGTGCTGCTTCACTGTTTTTAAAAGTGTAAATTCATACTGTAATTTTAGTACAGCTTACTCTATGTTATGATAGTAATCATACTTCAATTAGTGTTTTTCACATTTGAATCCTTTACAAGTACCTTTTCAAAAAAATATGAACCACTGAAATAATTTAACTAATTTTTACAATATTACAAGATATTTGAAAATATAAAATTACATGTAAAATCATCTGTGTAATTTCCATTCATTTATAACTAGAAAATGATCTGTAATTCAGATAGAAACAAAGTTACCTAATGGTGAGTATAACTTAATAATATTATCTTAATATAATGGATGCTGTTTCTGCGTATGTTAGATGTTGCCCACATGGGAGTGACATGAGCAGTGTGGACACTGAGCTGACTGCTGTGCTGGGATTCATTTTAGCTCAACTTGCTGCTACTTTATCTTGGCATCACTGAATCTCCCTTTCGTATATTGCATTGGCCTTGATGCCATCATCCCACTTATTAATTACCTCTCTCATGTTTTTCATTAACCTGAAGGGTCAGAATTAAGTATTAGTTTGCACCAATTCCAATTAAAATACAGACTAAATTAGACATTACTCTCCCTTCTACTAGAATATGAAGTAGTAAGTGAAGAAAGATCACAAAATATGTTTGGACTCAAAAATTTCCATGAATGAAAACTTAAATTCAGGATAAGGTTGCTTTTACTTCCAAATAAATCAACAAGAAAAGGATTTATAGAATTCAATGACACAGGTGTAAAGAAACAACTTCCAATTTATTCATTGGTGTGTGCTAGCTTTAAAACAGGCAACATAGCTGTCATGGAATAAGTAACCCTCCAAGCCAAAAGGTTTGGATTTCCTGAATTTTTTGATCTTCATCAGTAAATGTTTCAAATCCTCTTCACGTTTAGCAAGGAGAGTTGTGAAATCTGCATAATGCAGGTTGCTAATGAGTCTTTCTCCAATCCTTACGCATGTTATTCTTCATAAAGTCCAACTTCCTGTATTTTCTAAGTGTTAAAAAAACTATGATCCATTACTCTCGAAGCATATAGAAGAGACTGGAAAAACTAAACACTACACACATAAACTTTAGATGGTTAGTGTAAGAAGAGGCATAATAAGAAAGTGTAGCGTCATGATCACAAGTACCTACTCACAGGAGGCTGAGCATCTATAGGATGTTGTCAGGAGCTCCGAAGTTCAGAGGCAACTTTAAGCTGACCACATGGATCCAGAAGCATATGTTTTTGCTTTCTTCCTTGGACTACATTATTTTCCCCTAGGAGTATATGTACATGCAGGGACACCAGTTAAGTTTTGGTGAATAGTGTAACTGACTTTCTTTACTTGGGAAATTGTGATTTCCTTGAGCATCACTTTGCATGTGACTGTTCATTATTCAAGTTAGAGCATTCCACATTTACAAGAAAGTATTCCTCAGGTCAGAGATCTAAGAATTTATAGTCAATGAGAATTGCCCAGGGAAGGGTAGGACTGATAAAAGGATATGTATGTAGGAATATATGCTTAATATGGACTTAGGTAAACTAAGTGAAGATATTCAGAAATTTGAAAGCTCTAGGTCCCAGCAAATTAATAAAATGGAAAATCCTGAGACAAGTATTTCATTATTTTTCAAACATAAATCCATCCTATTTAAGTACATTGAGTATTTTTTTCTAGAAATTGTATTTGTTGTTACATGCCGTAGAATCTGGTAGAATCTCATAGTGACCCTATGTACAGCAGACCAAAACACTTCCTGATTCTGAGCCAGACACATGATCTTATTTATATTTAAGCCCATTGTTGCAGACATTGTATCAATCCATCTAGTTGAGAGTTTTCCTCTTTTTCATTGACCTGCCACCCTCCCAAACATGATGCCCTACTCCAGAGCTGGTCCCTCCTGACTACATGTCCAAAATACATAAGACACATTCTGACTATCCGTGCTTCCAAGGGGCACTATGGTTGCACTTCTTCCAGGAAAGATCTGTTGGTTCTTTTGGCAGTCCATGGTACATTCAGTATTTGTCTCCAGCACCATAATTCAAAAGCATCAATTCTTCTCCTGTCTCCCTTGTTCAATGTTCAGCATTCACAAGCATATGATGTGACTGAAAATACCGGGGCATGAGTCAGGCTTACTTTCACCTTCAATATGACATCTTTACTTTGCAATACTTTAAAGATATCTTTTGCTAAAGCTTTTCCAAATGCAATGTGTCTTTTGATTTCTTGACTGCTGCTTCCTCAGTTATTGATTGTAGAACAAAATAAAGCAAAAATCTTAGACAACATCAATCTTTTCTCCATTTATCATGAAGTTGCACACTGACCCAGTTGTAAGGATTTTTGTTTTGTTGATGTTGAGTTGCAATCCATACTGAAGGGTGTGTTCTTTGATCTTCATCAGTAAGTTTCAAATCCTCTTCACTTTCAGCAAGCAGAGTTGTGTTACCTGCATAATGCAGATTGTTAATGGATCTTCCTCCAATCCTGATGCCATGCTCTTTTTCAGAAAACCCAGCTTCTCAGATTATTTGCTCAGCATAGAATTTGAAGAGATATGGTGAACTGATACAGCCTAGATGCACACCTTTCTCAACTTTAGGCCGAGAAGTGTTTCCTTGTTCTGTTTGAACGACTGCGTCCTTGTCCGTGTACAGATTCCTCATGAGTACAATTAGGTGCTCCTGTATTCCCATTCTTTGCAATGTTATCCATAATTTGTTATGATCCACACAGTCAAATGCCTTTGCATAGTCGATAAAACATATGTACACACTTTTTTGGTATTCTCTGGTTTCAGCTAATATCCATCTGACATCAGCAATAATGTCCCTGGTTCCCCACCCTCTTCTAGTGGTTAGAATGCTGATCCCTAGTTATCATATAAAGTTCTTTGTAAATCAGGCAACATGTTTAAAGTGCTTATGTCAGTGGTGTCTACAGCTCACTGGAACTATGGGAAATATGTTTCTCATAAAATTTTACTTTCATTCACATTATTCTCATAACTTATTCTGACACATTGTGTTGGTAGTTCGCACTTTTGGCCTCTAACTTTTCCATTGGGCTTTACTATGGAGTAAAAATCCTTATTTTCTTAGAAAAATATCTTTTCTTTAAATAATACAGTGATATTTTGATATAAAATCTGCCTCCTTTTCCTTTTAACTTGGTTTATTTCAATATTTAATATCAATATTCATTGTGAGTCTTTTCTATACCAAGAATCAGAACGAGGTTTCCAAAGTAACTATTCTTGTTTCTTAAACAGCTTTCTTTATGTTGGAAGTTAATAATCAGTCTATGTTTAAAGGAAATGTCTAGTGATGTATAATGTTTTTAATATTTTCTGAACATTTGTTGAATGAATAAATAAATGAATAAGTGAATGAAATACCATAGTCTAATAAAATCATAGAATGAAAATTTATATCTATACTTTTCACTATTTGTCTTCTGAAAGGAGTTGGGTAAAAGCTTACAGGTAGTGAATGGCTGTTAAAGCTGAATGACTACTGACAGTACTTGCTTATGGAAAAAACACACTTGATGGTTAATTTTAAAACAAAGTCTGGAGAAAGAAAAGTGTTACCATTTAGATTCATGTAAATTTCAGACTAGTTATTCAATGTGTGGGAAGCTAGAGACCAGTTTCTCTATATAATTTATAAGTTTATGTGCCTTATATGAACTTAGGTAAAGTAGCTAAAGATGCTCTAAAATTTGAACTATAATTGTAGGTATATTTAAAATGAAAAAAGTAAATCATAAAGGCAAATAAGAAATGAATAAAAAAAGAAAATATAAACATAACCTACTGTTATGGGAAGGCAGTGAACCATTCAATAAATCTTGCAATTTTAAAGACAATTCTACCTATAAAAATTGTTAAGCTTGAAACTATCAAAGTATATTCTAATTTAAATAAGTTCAGAAGCACTTAGAAAAATTTCAATAACATGCATACAATCTAAAGAAAATACAATATGCCACTGTCTGAAATTATTTTCCACTGAATAATCTGGAGATTTACTTCTGAAATAGAATTCTCTGTATTAAAAGCCTACAATATTTTCCTGCTTGCAAGTGCTTCTATTTCATCAAAGCAGATATAATCCACTTACTTCTAGTCATAAGAATTTTAATATAGTGCAATATCTCACATACTTAAAATAGTGACTAATTGTCCTTTTGAAAGGAAGCATGCAAATGTATACCGAATGATTTACTAGCCCCACGAATCATGCATATCTTCTCCCAGTAGAACCTTCTAAGATTAATGAACACAATAACTAAGCATGTTAAGGATGTTACAAATTATAATTCTACTAAATTTGTTATTGGAGATGAAATAAGCACTGGGGATGTAGCTCAGTGGTGGTCATGCATTTAAGTAGCATGCTCAAGTATGCTCAGGTATGCTTAAGAATGCTTAAGCAGCATTCCAGGCATGGCCCTGGAATTGGTCCCCAGCTCAGAGTTAAAAATAAAATTTGGTTTCTTGTTGGGTGCTGTGCAATGATTCTGGAAGATGAGCAGCAGGTTCACAAGGAAAGATTAGAGAATGTATGCACAATCTAGTGAACCCTGTCTCAAAATAAAAAGGATATGGGAATAGAGATGCACTCTCCAATCCCAGTGACAGGGGAGATAAAGGCAAGAGTACTGTAAATTTGAGGCCAGAGACAGCCTGTGCAATTTAGTGAGACTCTGACTCAAGACAAAAAATAAAAAATGTGCTGGGGGTGCAGCCCAGTGGTGGATCGTTGCATGTATATGCAAGGCCCTGGGTTCAACTCCCATGTACCACAAATAAATAAATAAATAAATAAATAAATAAATAATAAAGAGCCTGGGGTGCAACATAGTGGTAAAGCATTGCTTAGCATCCAAGAGACCTTGAATTTAACCCCCATTAATGAAAAAAAAAAAGTCAATCAAAGTTTCCTAAAAAATGACATCACTGTCCTTCAAAACTGGAATCACACTTCTAGAGCATGACTACAACATTTTAACTCAGAGTAAATTCCATGAGTATTTGTGAACAGAATCCGAAGTATTTAATTTTAATTTAGTTTTAAATTTTTTAATAATAATAATAATTTAATTTTTTAATTTAATTTAATTTTAAACCAACAAACATTCTGAAGAGCAGTTGTGAGTGTGTACATGCATGCATGTGTGATGCTTCACTTTCTTTCTTTCTTTCTTTCTTCTTCTTTTTTTTTTTTTTTTTTTTTTTTTTTTTTTTTTTTTTTTTTTTTTTTTTTTTTGAGGTACTGGGGTTGAACCCAGGGCCTTGCGCCTGAATGTTCTGCAAGTACTGGATCACTGAGCTGCATCCCTGGCCCATTTTTTCACTTTTTGAGACAGGGTCTTGCCAAATTACACAGACTGCCTCTCGTCTTGAACTTGCGATCCTCCCGCCTCCACCTCCTGAGCCACTGGGATTATAGGCGTGAGCCACCGTGCCCAGCTTGATGCTTCACCTTCAAAACAATATATTAATATGACAAGAAACCAAGAATAATTTTGATTAATTAAAGTAGACTTTTGGTTGTTTAGATATATTTGTAAGGTCATTCCCAATATTTGTAATTAATGCTTTCAGAGAAGCTTTAATAGCTTTTAATAGAAGTTTAATGGTTTGAAGGTTGTGATGCCCCAGGATACTGGGGTAGAACAAACCTAAACTATTACCATTAGGGTCTTTTCTGCACATGAAAAAAATAAGATTTTCATTAGTCCACCTGTGTTCTCACAGTAGAGAAAATTTAAAAACTCTAGATATTAGAAGGAATATGTGATGAAAGCCAGACACTGAAATAAAAGTAGCTGAGGAAGAGCAAAGAAAAGCAAGAACACCTCAGTAAGAAAGTCTAGCTCTGATCCCAGCTCTGATGGAATTTTAGGCAAAACCCTCTTATTGATGTCACTGGGTCGTCTGTATGATAAGTATAAGGGTATGTTGTTGTTGTTGTTGTTGTTGTTGTTGTTGTTGTTGTTGTTAGGTGCCCCAAGTCGGGACTGGCTCATATGTACAACAGACCTCATGTACAACAGAAGGAAACATTCTCAGACACTGTGCCATGTTCGGCACTATGTTAGTGCTTCTCTGCTATTCATAGGGTTTTCAATGACACTGTTTCAGGAGTGGGTTTCCAGGTCCTTCTCCCTAGCCTGCAGTATTTGGTATTCTCAGGCAGTCTCCCATCCAAGGACTAATCAGGCACATCCTGCTTAGCTTCCAAGATCAGGCAGGATCGGAGGCTATGGGGCTATGGCTTCAGACTTAAGGGGCTAGGTCTCATAATAAGCTATAAAGCCTCCTACAGACTATTTCATGTGACTGTAACAAAGATAGAATAGAATATATGTTTTATATACCCTCAGCTTTAAATGTCCCACCTTAATTCCATTGTTGTTATGTGGATCTGACTCATAAGTACCCTATGTGCAAGAGAATGAAACACTCCCTGACACTGTGCCATGATTGACACCATTGTCAGTGTTTCTCTGCTCTTCATAGGGTTTTCGGATTGTTTCAGGAGTGGGTTGCCAGGTCCTTCTCCCTAGTCTGCAGCACCTGATATTTCCAGGTGGTCTCCCATTCAAGGACTAACCAGGACGACCCTGCTTAGTTTCTAAGATCAGGCAGATTGGTTGCCAAGGTTACCTCTTATTTTTTCTCCAGTACCTCAACCCCAGATTTTTTCACTCTCACTGCCCTTCATCAACCACATGTTCTTATTTCTAAGTTAATTCACTATGTATTTAATTTCTTCTTAATACCTTCACACCTTCAATTTCTGCCCACATATCACAGTGCAAAACTGCATTCCTGTTCAAATGGAACTCCCCAGTAACATTACAGAATAATTAGGAAAACCAACAAAACCAATCACATTGCTGGTTAACCTTCATGACTTCTCACTTTAAAATGATGTTTTCTTGTTACCTGGTCATCTCACATGACATGATCATCTTGGTGTAATGGTCTAATAACTAACCGGTTTATTTGTAACTATACGTGTACACAACAGACTCTCCCATATGCTAGAGAAGGTACCTGAGGTCCCTACATTGTCCAGATCTCCTCTTCTCTGTTCTGTTTCATAATGACCCTTTTCCCAATCTGCAAATGTGAACACTATTTCTTATCAACCTAAATTTTATCTTGCTGAAGGACTGTCATCTGTGGGCTGAAAACTATAAAATTCCAAAAGGTTGTTCTTGATAGAAAACACAAACTTTAAATATCAGGAAATAAACTCTGTTACAAGTCCATATATTACTTCCAACAAAAATAATTGAATAACCTCAATCATGCATTGGGGAAAAAATAGTAACCATGAAGAAGCCCTTCTTCAACATTCAAAAAACTGGTTGTTTGCTTTTCCTCTGTAACTCTAGTTCCACTCATTTTGCTACAAAAAAAATTATAATAAGTCTTTCTGCTTTTGATGTAGATATACCTGTAGAAAAATGTAGCCACTCAAAATTTTATAATCCGTTCTATTTGCTTTTTCTAAATTAGTTGGCATTAATATATTTTTAGAGAAATGCCATAATCTTTCAGACTTTGAAAATGCATTAAATTAGTACACATAAAGTATTTTATTCAGAATGAACTTCATAAGAAGTTAGAATAAAGATTTTTTTCAATGAGTTTGTTTTTCTGCATGAATTTACCTTACTTTAGAAACAAGTTCAAAATGACTTCTCTTCCTTTGATTTTTATAAATGTAAATGCTAAATAGCTTGTTTATACAATTAATAAATTTAGTATGCAAAGCTTTCTATCAGTAATGGCATTCAATTATTTTAAACTGACTAATTATTAGATGTTAAAAACTCATATAGCAAGCTCTTATTTAAAAAAATTATCTTAAAAAATCTGTTGGCTAAAAGTTGATCAAGTACTCCCATAATTTTCCAAACAAAAAATTGTAAACTTACCATTCTATGACAGGATATTTTACCCAGGTAAAGAGTCTATTCCTTACTAAGTTTTCAGAAAGGATACACAAAAGCTATTCTATACTTACCAGAAAACTTTACTTTGCAAATTACACTTTCACATAATGGTGTCTCTCTTAACTGCATAGACTCAGAAAGCACTGGGAAAATCAAAATATTGTTAATTTTATTGTAATTTAGGAGAGATAGGTGGGTAGATTAATAATGTATGTAATAAGGAGGTGAATAATGATATAGATACATAGACACATATCTATCAAAACTATGACACTGAAGATGTGGTTTAATTAATTTTGTCAACATATCTACCAATAAACCTAATTAAACTAATTAGTAAAGGCACTCTTTTTTTTTTTTTTTACTGTACTTGGGGGTTGAACCAAGGACCACGTACATGGTTTGCAAGTGCTCTCTGCTGCACTCCTACTCACCTTACTTTATATTTTTTATTTTTCAGTCAGGGACTCACTAATTTACACTGGCTGCTTCTGGCTGCCTCAGATTTGCCATCCACCTTGTTCCACCTCATGAGTAGGTGGGTTTATAGATGAGAGCCACCTCATCCAGCTAGCAAAGCATTCTTTATTGTCAAACATACTAGCCAATTCAGTCTTAGTTGCTTTCCAAAAAGGTCTATTGTTAAATTTAAAAATATTTTCAACAATAGTATTAAGACTACTTTGAAATAAAAGATGCATCTTGAAAATAGATTAAAAACAAAACAATCAAAATTAAAATGAAATACTTATCTCTTCTTAAAATATAAGATAAATATAGATGCTATTTTCATTGCTTAATTTATAATTATAAATGCTAGATTACTATTTATAAATAAATCAAGACAAGTAATATGCTAAAATTTATGATCTTCTTTTGGATTTTCTTTTGGCAAATATGTGCCTCTCTGGTGTTTGGTTTTGGGGAATAATGTATAGCAATAATGTAAAAGTACAGAAATATATAACTCCATTAATTTCTATGAGGTAAAATAAAAATAAATATCTATACTGTTAAAATAGGAGTCTTAAAAGAACATAATTTGATTTTGTTAATAAACTTTACTGACACTAAATATTATGTATGATAAAAGCAGATAATAATTGACTCCAGTTGGGTAATTTCATAATATAATGAATAAAATATTTTTATATGTATTTGTATATATCTGAAGCAAAATCATTTTAATTTTTTCAGCTGGGGTATGTCCACTATATCTTACAAAACTTAGAAATCTTGAGAACCACATCAGTTAAATGTAAAAGAAAATCACAAAGGGAATAAGCTATTAGAATATGCTTTTGACTCCAGTTAAAGGTACATACTTGGGTGAGTTCTGATATTATCTGAAATATATTTAAATATATGAAGAAGAAGTCATTTTTAAGAGTTAATATTTTATGCCAGTTTTCCCATTGATTCACTCTCAGTGGATCTTCACCAAGTACAATGAGTTCTTTGAGAAAAAATAAAACAATTGAAAGTTATTTTAATAAATAATTGTCCTTCCTCCTATAACTCCATGTTTTGAATTTCTGAATAATTTTCTGACATAATCTAAAATCCAGGATTAAGAGAAATTACCCTTAATCATCCATATCAGTCAGCTGTTGTCACTGTAGCAGGAAGATCAACCAAACCAACTTATGAAGGAAAGAGATTTATTGAGGACTTACAGCTAGTAGGCTGGTACATAATGATGGCAGTGAAGATATGGTGGTAGTGGCATTAGCAGGGTATGTGGTGGATGGCCTCTTGGCATGGTGGACCCAGAACAAGTAGCAACCTGGGCTGTGGGTCCAGGGTGAAAACCTCCAAACCCACCCCACAGTGACTCATATCTGCCAAGGTAGGTGTGCCTCCCAAATTTTCAAAATCTCCCAAGGCAGTGCCACCAGGTAGGGCCTCAACATTAAAGCACATAACCTTTGGAGAACACTATATTCAAGCCATGACTGACTCTCTCTCTCTCTCTCTCTCTCTCTCTCTCTCTCTCTCTCTCTCTCTTTCTCTCTCTCTGTCCTTCTCTTTCCTCCACATACAGACATATCATAAACAGAGCAATAGGCAATAGAAATAGTCATGTTTATAGTACCTTAATTAATGATTAGAGGAGGCCATCCAGAAATCAATATTTTGAAATGTCCTTTCTCCACCTCCACATTCACCAAAAGAGGTTTCTCAGCTTGGCAGTGCACAGTGCAGTAGGACTCACTGGAGGTAAGGACAGTGGTTTTGTTTTAACAAACGGCAGAGAACTACTGTGAAGACTAGTAATCAAATTATGTTTATTAAAAAATGTGGAAAATAAGGATATAGACAAGTTATTTTGGTTTTCTTAGTTTGAGTTCATTAGACTCAGAACCTGATAGGAGGATACTTGTTCATGGAATTTATAAAGGAAGTGTGTAAGGGCAGAGCAATGGGGAGGAAAAGAGAGCAGGAGTAAAGGCTAAGGAAGAAAGAGAACTCAGCTGTAAACTAGCTTCACTCATTTCTAGTGATAAACTCAGGCACAAATTGCCTCATGGAGATTGGCCTGGGGCAGGCAGAGAGACCATGAGAAGTCATTCAGCATACCTACCTGGATCATGAGGCTCCCTTTTGGCCTAGATTATGGGTGACTGTCCAGAGAATGGGATAGCTGTGGACCACTGACTGACAATCCTACAGCAATTGTGCACTTTTTAAAAGTGTGATCCGAACAGGACAACTCCATATCCACTACAACCACTCATGACCCTAGATCCTTTGCCATTTCAATCATCAGTAACCCAAAGCTAGATCACTACTCCTGGACTTGACTAGCAATTCTCCCTTCTCTCACACACAATAGTTTTTATCATTCCTGCATGAGACCCGTCACATCCTCACTTGCTATTATATCAAGCCATGACTGACTCACGATAGAAACATGACTGTTTCTATTCTCTATTGCTCTGTTTATGATATGTCTGTATGTGGAGGAAAGAGAAGGACAGAGAGAAAGAAAGAGAGAGAGAGAGAGAGAGAGAGAGAGAGAGAGTCAGTCATGGCTTGATCAATGTTAGTTGCCAGGTCCAGACCCACTCATGATGGGTAAACAGAGTCCCCACATGAGGAAGAGTATCTTTAATAAAGGCATTGGAAGGAAAATCCACCAAAAGGGGAGGAGTACTCCTAGCCTCAGAGGGAAAGTCTTCTGAAAAGAGAATAGTACCTCCAAAAGGTCGCTTCATGGAAAAGGACTTGGAACCCCATCTTTTCTTTTTCTTAAATTGGTCATATAAAATCTTCTAGCTCTGTGAGCAGTGCTGATTCAAATTGGGAGTTGACAAGCCCTAGCAGTCTTTCTCTAGAGGAATTCCTGAATGACTTCCAACAGGTATTCGCCTTAAGTCAACACAAACTAAAGACTTTGTACCACAGCTCTACAGTAAGCAAACCATTCTGATAAGATAAAGCACCCATTTGTCATAACAAATGGACTCAGTGGGGTGACACACAGGTTAACAGTTAACCACCCCTAAATCCTGCATGAAGTTAAGTATAGTTAATTAAATTAGACACAGGAGATGTAGGTGCTCAGATCATCTTGGTTTATCTCTTTGAAGTAAAACACAAATTGTCTCTGAGTTCATCTTTTACTTTGATTACCAACATAACACTCATGTGATAAATTAATCAAGAGATTGTCAACAAAACCTTGATGTAATCCATCAATGCTACCAACTTCCTTGTCTTTTTCTGACCTTTCATAAGATTTAGTGAATTGTAATTCTGTATAAAAAAGCTAAGTTTTCTGGAAATAAATGGAACAAGGTCACAAGGCCTCCGAGCTGCTGTTTGTTACCCATCACCTACTCTTCATCCGCCTTTGGGAAACCCTGGATTCTATTTCGGCTGAAGCTGGGCTGCGGCAGTTAGTTTCTGCTTCTGGGAGGCCAGACATTCAGCAGGAGCAAGTGCAAGATGTCCTTTGTGAGAGATGGCCCTGCATGACCTCCATCCTGGGAAATAGGCTCTTTCCTTCTATTCTTTTACAGCGTATCCTTGCAGAAATGACTGGAGGACTCCATCGAAGTGAGTTCCTGTAGAGATATATATTTACTTCTGTCAGTTGGGGGGGGGGGCGAGGGACAATACCAATAGTGGGTCATTTTTTTAAATTAAATTACCTGGTGATGCTTTTGGAGTTGTTTTGTTTTGCTTTGTTTTCCACCACCACATAGCTAGTGTGGTTTTGTACTTCGAACCCATTTGAAAATTGACTTATGGTTCTAAATTCTTCCATCATGTAGACAAATTTTCTTGTATTCTTTCTCTGTGAGAGATTTATTTCCCTTTTACCTATAGACTTAGGTCCCTTCACCCTTACCCTGACAAAGTAAAACCTTGGGGTCTCACTTATGTGTGCTGCTCTTTTTGCCTTTTTAGACCTCCTCATTAAAAATTTTCTAAAAGTTTAATTGCCAGGTTGTTGAGTATGCACATGTTCATCTTCATAATTAATGCAAAATTGTTTTACAAAATGATTGTACCAATTGGCATTCTCACTAAGAGACATAAAAGTTCCTATTGTTTCACATTTTTTGCCAACACTTAACATTGCCAGAGCTTAATTTTTCCTCAGGCACCTGGTGTAAAATGGTATCCATTGTAATCTGATTTGAATTTCATGATTACTAGTTAGTTCAGTGTTTTTTCATATATTAGCCATTTGTGTAAAAATTGCTTGGGCTTTATTTTTATCTCATTAATTCATACATAATTATATTGAATTATTGATCTAACTACTTAAACATCTGATGTGTTTGGTAGTCTAAATATGTTGTTGTTTTCTTTTTCATTTCTGCTGACTTTTACTTATGGTGCCTTCTGTCTATACATGTTTCGTGCATTTGATTTTGAGTTTAATCCATGAAAATGCAGGGCCTACCCTATGGAATGTTCTTTACCATGACAAATTTAATGAATTAATGAGTTAATTTATTTATTTGGTGCTGGAGTGGGACCCACAGCTTCACCCATGCTAGGATGTGTTTAGGCTGCCTTGGAACCCTAAACCCAATCCTCTCCTAGTATTTAATCAGTAGTTGCAACTGACTTGGAATATTTTAGCTCTTGTCCCAGTCCTACTTTGCCCTGGTTCTAACACTAAATTTAGTCTCCTTTTACAGTACTAATTTGGGCATTTGTTCTAATGGCAAACTCACTAACTACACCCTTCCCTTCTCCTCTTCTTCCTCCTTATTGTTCTTTCCTCATTTTTCAGCTTATATTCTACATGTGTGCATGTGCATGTGGACATTTAATTCCTCTGAATCATCAGTTCTCTCTTTAGTGAGCACACAATGGGAAACATACAGGCCATTATAACTTATTCCACATCTTTTTGTGGTTTTGGTAGCAATTTTCACAGCACATACATCCCAATATACTATTGGAAGGATCACTCTCTAGCTATATATTATTTGATTCTACAATTAAAGATCTAATTTGATTTTTTTCCTTGCTTTAAGTAGTGCATTTCAAACTATAGGCATGAAAAATAACAATAGATTCTAAACAAGACGCAGTAAACATACTAAATTATTATTTTGAATTAGTTAAAATTATGCAAAGTTTTAATGAGGCATATAAAATGCATTTTTTACTAAATATTGTAAAAAAATGTTTGAAAGTCATGGTCCCAAGCTGCTCTAAAAAGTCAGTCCTATCCTGTGCATATGTCTCTAATCTCAGTGACTTTGGAAGTTCAGGCAGAGGAAGCCTGAGCAACTTAGTAAGACCCTGTCTCAAAATAAAAAATATAAAAGAAGCTAGGATGTGACTCACTGGCAGAGCATTTGCCTAGTATGTGCAAGGCCCTAGTTTAACTCTCAGTACTGAAAAAGAAAATGTGATTTTATACAATTAACCTATTATAACCAACATTCAGGAATAGTGATCAGTTCCTACAAGAAAAATTAATTGTGACTCCACTGAAAACTAAATTTAAAGAGAGATAAGCAAACTATAAATTCAGTCAATGCTATTGCTGTCAACATCATGTTTTATATTGTTCCTTGGGATCATTTTAATTTTTAATTACTGCCAAAATGTCAGCTCTAGAAAACGTTTGACCCCTAATGCAGTTAAATATTGTCTCCCTGATCTGAAATATCGTAGAATGTTGATTACATTGTTCAGATAACATGTTGTTCAATCAACTTTTTATTTATAATCCTTCATTATTTTATTTGTTCAATATTTATCTCATTATCAGTGAAAGTCAAGCAATAAATACTTTGGGTACTTTATTTAAATCAGAATAATAAAATGCAAGTTGAATATTATGTGCCCCATTTTACAGCTTCCAGCTTTCTCATATCTAAAATCTGAAATCTTCACTCTTCACTCTATTGTACTGCTTTACAAAACTCTAAACGATGGTTCTCCATTTCATTTTTCTGCGAAAGATATGACTCATGTATATCACCTATCCTCGTGAATGTATCCTATATATGGTAAAAATAGTAATGCATCTTTATTGATGAGCTGGATATACTTACATTATTGTATCCCTTTGCTAAAATATGTGGAAATCAAAGAACATTTGAGTGATAACTGAAAATGTTCATTATCCTGAAAATTTTCATATTTTAGTTCATATTGAAGTATTTCCAATGATGTATTTATCAGTCTGACCATGTGTGAGTGCTAACTGTATGTTGTTGTTGTTGTTGTTGTTAGATGCTGTGGAGTCGGGTCAGACTCATAGTGGCACTATGTGGAACAGATCAAATGTACACTCCCCAACACTGTGCCATGTTGGCCACTATGTCAGTGCTTCTCCGCTATTCATAGAATTTGCAATGACAGATTGTTTTGGGATTGTTTTGGGAGTGGGCTGCCAGGTCTTTCTCCTATTTATGAGGTACTAGGGATTAAATTTAGACCTCAGAGAATGCATAGCAGCACTTACCAACTGAGCTACACCTAGCCCCCATATGTTGTTAGGACTTTTGAAAATGATTTTAAAACTGATAGGACATTTTTGGTATCTTTGTTGTCAGCAGACAAACTGAGCATGGGGACTGTTTTTTATACCCAAGGCAGGATGTGTAGTGCTTAAACTAGCTCATCTTCATTTACAATTCCTGCATCTAGGCAGTTTAGGGCTCACAGGGAACTCCCAAGAGCATTACAGGATCTTTTAAATATCTGAGAGAGATTTTGAGAGAAACACAGGGACATCTGTGAGCCACCAACTATACTACTATTTATACTATTTATACTATACTACTATTAATAAAGAAACCAGATATTTCTTTTGTTCTTGTAATACCATAATATAAATTACTGAGACACTAAAAATGCCATGAATGAAAAAAGGTAGAAACCACTGACAGAATCAGAAGCTAAGCTCTCCAAATTCCAGTCAGAGATCTGCCAGTTATAAAGATATCAAGGTTGTAAAGAGTACTATAGAATTTTTAAAGAAATTTAGTAAATAAATAATTACAACCTCCCTTAGAAGTTGGCCTATAATCGAGAGTTGGTGATTACTGAATAAATAAATGAGTTTGTAAAGCCTTTCACAGAAAGCCTTTATTCCTAAGGAAAGCACATGCCCTCTGGATTTTATTTCTCAAATTACCTTCACAAATACCTGAAGGATAGAATCTTTCCTGTTTGTAAGTTGACATTCAAACCTATAGGCAGGGACTCAGACACTTTACGAGTACATAATGTGATGTGTCAAGAAGAAATAAATAGAACACACCAAATTCTGGTTATGATGATCAGTAACATTCTTGGAATGAAAAGGAGAAAGATATCAAAGTCACGTGATTAAATTAACTTCAAAACAAGACTCTTAATCTTTTTTTTTTACATTCATATTTCAGTGATACAGTTTTATTCAGAGGTAATCCTTTTCAGAGACTGTCATTAGCCAGCCTGTCAGCACTGAGCTAACCAGAAATTACCTTGAATGGATCTGCATCACACTCATATTTACGACTAAGTATTTTTAAAACCTGTTTGAGTTTTCCTTCATTGAACTGGGGAAGTTCTTTTGGAAGTGTAAGCCAGTTGATGAATAATTGCATCTTTAAATTGTGTTATTTTGAGTTAATCGAAATGATAATAAGAGATTTAAAAAGTCATTTTTTAAGCAACCTCTCTCATATGCTTTCCTTTAACATGGTATATGTTTTGTATAAATTGAGATTTGGCTCTAGAGATTAGATCAGATTCATGCTAACTACTTAAAGAAACTGCTACAAAAAGTGGCTTGTCATCTTCCATGAGTATATAAGATCTGACTGTCTTTCTGTGTGATTTTCACAGCAGTTAATGTTCAATGCTTAAACCCATTAATTCTTTAGAGGTGGTGAAATGGTAATATTGTAATTATTTTTCTCACTCATTAGCTGCTATATATATATATATATATATATATATGCACACACACAAATGTATATATAAATATATTGATGTATATGTGTATATGCAAAAAACCTCTCTACTATTTAGTTAGTAGTATATTTTATAAAGGAAAGATAAGTTAAATGTTTAGTTGTCTTTACCTATTAGTTGTCAAAACAGACTGTCAATTGGCATTCTCCCACTTTGAACAACTGCCTTTGATTTTATTATCTTTATGAGATGATGAATTTTAAAATACAGAAAGGTATATTTAAATTCATTGAATAAGTTATTGGTTGAGCACTATTGAGGGTTGATAATTTTCACTTTGACTAGAGGGAATCTGTTCATTTTATTATTAGTATAACAAAATGTTTCAGTTTCATCCTGTGCTTTTGTAGTCTAGGACCGAACACAACCACTTTACCAAAGATCCCTGGCTCCTGTATTTCATAGCCACAAACTAAGCTGTTGAGAGGTTTAGTGTTTCAATACAAAATATATGATCAATTTTATTGTCATGTTCAGTACTTCCAATCCAAACAGGAACACAGAGTTTCACTTCTGTCTCACACTTACATCATCTTTCTCCCATGCTGGAAGGTGCTCAGTGACACTGAGGACAATTAAAAATTCATATGATTTATTTCCCACATCTCATGAAAACAACATGATGTTGTTAGAATAATAATGCCAATGTGATTACTGATAACAGTTTGTAATTTTATACAGTTCTTACTGTCTCAAAATAAAAAGGGGGCATGGCACAAACCTGTGGCACACACTGTAATCCGAGCATCTCAGGAGGCTGAGACAGAAGGATCAATAGCCTGAGACCACAGGCAGCCTGCGTAACTTAGCAAGACCCTGTCTCAAAACGAAAAGTGAAAAATGAAAAATGGGCTGAGGGTGTGGCTGTGTGGTATCATGATTACAAAAGCATGTGTGAGGCCCTGGGTGTTTAGCTCAGTTGGTAGAGGCCCTGGGTTGGATCTTCAGAACCCCCAAATGGAAGAAGAATGTTTCAACCCACTCCTAAAACAATCCCAAAACATCATCCATTGAAAACCCTATGAGAGTCACTATGAGTTGGAGTTGAATCCTGGGCAGCTAACAACAATAACAAGTACTGGAAAAAAACAAAACGAAACAAAACAAAACAAAAAAACATCAAACCTTATTTTGTTCTAAAGGCCCTTAGGATATTATTGCATTATGATGTGATTATACCTCTAACTAGAGACACATTTGTGTTCATTTTTAAATTTTATTTTTGGTAATTTTTGGTATTTATAGATTGCTTTTGAAAAACGAAGTTTTTAAAAAATTATGTAAAGTATTGTTTCTAAAGAAAAATCCACCAAACAAGAAATAGAGAAGTCTT
This sequence comes from Pedetes capensis, assembly GCA_007922755.1. Taxonomy (NCBI): domain Eukaryota; kingdom Metazoa; phylum Chordata; class Mammalia; order Rodentia; family Pedetidae; genus Pedetes; species Pedetes capensis. Next base: position 74,191 of record VMDO01006123.1, on the reverse strand, counting down.
TTATTAACCTCTTCATCTTATCCCATCAATTTCATGTAGGTGATCTTTTAAAAACTATTTCTGATGTATTATCCTATTTTTAAAATGTAAATACATGTATAAGTATCGGTTACCTGTAAGTGTTGGCATCATGAGACACCAAGTATTTACACTTGAGCTCTACTTTATTTCTGACTGACATTGAAAACCTTTCGGCATGAAAGAAAGGAGATGCTGAGAGTGTGGGGAGCTGTGAGGGTATATTATTCATGCTCTTCCTTAGATAAGGTTATTATACACTTCATGTTTTTCTCTACATTTAATTCTTAAACATTTGAAACTGGAGAATGATTCATAGCATAGAGAGACAAAGTAGTTGTGGATTTATCTTTGCTAGACAATGTGGATGTTATTACTTTTCATAAATGAGCTAAGTCATATACATTTGTTCATAGAATTTGTATGACTAGCTTCAGTACTGTTACATGCACATTATGTGAGCTGACGCATACACACAACCTTTTTTATATCAATTCATTTCTCCTATCTTTATTTCTTGCTCAATTTGTGTGTTAGCACTAAAAGGGTTTTAAGGGTTGCTTGTTTCTTTTCTTTTTCAATCTATATTTTTTCCCCATAGGAATTTTCCACACTGGGTTTCTCCCTCAGTCAATTTCAAGGTTCATATTCCCAAATCTCTCTAGTCACCATGAACTTTACAAAAAGCCCCTTTGATTCCCCTGTGAAAGGAAATATTTAAAAACCTTTCCAGCTCTAACAAGTCCAACTCATGTGTCTCACATACCCTATCTCTCCCCTTTGTTTCCTCTTATACAGATGCTAAAACTACAGGAATCTTTTACCTAAGGCACTTTGGTTCTACTTATTCATTTTGTGGGTGTTGCTTCACTGAATGCCTATTCACCTACTTGACTTTTAAATGTGATCTATGGTTTTTAGTTTCTCTGTAGTAATTGCTGTTTATGTTTATGGAAAATTCAGAGAGGTGTGGTGCTGTCATTATATTCTCAGGATATTTTTATTAACTTCATTTTTAAAGTGGAAGAAATCACATGTTAAGATACATGCTTATTTACAAATTTACTAATGTTTTAAAAATAAATGATCACAAGTCATTATATGAATATTAGCAATGCAGTATTTTGGGGAGTGTTCATTTGCTGAATGTGCATTTTAATGGATGAGCATTTGGATCCTAGACTCTTTCTCAGACCTACGTTGTTTCCTGGCTCTCTTTTTCTAAAAAAGTTCCATGGTGTCATTTCCGACTCATAGCGACCCTCATAGGGTTTTCAATGGCTGACTGTTTCAGGATTGCCTTCAGAGTGGATTGCCAGGACCTTCTCCCATTTTTGTGGTGCTGGGAATTGAACTCAGGATCTCAGAGACTGCAGCATGGCGCTCTACCAACTGAGCTAAATCCCAGCGCAAAGAAGTTCAGCCAGGGGGATTTAGGCTTCTTTCGCTCTTTAATAGCATCATTCATTGCTCCTCTTGTGGAGAACATTTCCCTTTCCCAATGTCTTACCCTCTCCCCAGCTTTCCCCTTTCTGTTGCCTCTAAAATGACTAATAAATAGATTTTCTGAAAGTCAAGGTTAGGATCCTAGTAACTAGTCATTGTCAGTTCTGAGTCGTCATTATTGATTCAGGTATAACCCATCAGTATTATGCCTGCTTCAGTAGCCTACAAGTAAATTAGAAAAATAAATTTGTGAGGAGGTATATGAAGAGAGTAACTAGAGAAGAATAGAATAACCTGGTAGAATAAACACAGTTAAGAGCAAATCTAATTGTAATGATTATCCTAGCAAGTAACTCTATGAAAAAGAGTAAGGCTAGGGAAATAACAACATGAGAAGGTTGAAAATGTTACTGGACTTTCTAAAAGGTGTTGTTGTTGTCCCTGTTTATTGGTTCTCACTCTCCTTTGAAATGGTTACTGAAAATCACATTTGAGTTCATTCACTCTCCAAATGATAGTTAAGCAGGTACTACGTGTCAGCCTCTATACTTGATTCAAGACACACAAAATATTCAATCTGTTTAGGTGAATGTGGCTTTGAATCAGGTTCCCATCCTCACTTTCTGATTTTGGCTTCTGCTGTCACTGAAGTCAAAACATATGCTTAACATAGAAGAACTCACCATATAGTTATCTCAAATTTTTGCATTTGATGAAATGTTTACTCCACCAGGTGATTCTACTCTTCTTTTTCATATATCTCCTAGTAAATTTATTTCTTCTGATTTACCTGTAGACTACTGAAGCAAATATAATATTGATGAGTTATTTTGTTGAAGGCCTGAATCAATAATGATGACTCAGAACTGACAATGGCTAGAATTACTAAGATTTTTAGCTTTCAGAATTAGTTATTTTTAGGATTTATTCAAACCAATGCGTGCAGCTGTATCACTGTGGCATCCAATACCGTCAGATCTCGGAAGCTAAGCAGGGTCAGGTCTGGTTAGTACTTGGATGGGAGACTGCTTGGGAACACCAGGAGCTATAGACTTGAGAGAAGGACCCGGTAACCCACTCCCAAAAAACAATCTGCCTTTGAAAACCCTACGAATAGCAGAGAAGCAGTGACAATAGTGTTTCACCTGTTGTATATAGGGTCACTATGAGTTGGACACTGACTTGATGGCACCTAACAAAAACAACATTCAAACCAAATATTTATTCATTAATGCCCATAATGTTTGTTGAACATGTATGATATTCCAAATACTAAATGTATGTCCTGGAGATACACAGAAGAAAGTTCATGATCACAGAAAACATTTTGAACAATGAAGCTACATATACACCTCTGTCTATATGTTGTTATTAGGTGCCATCAAGTTGCATTGGACTCATAGTGACCTCCATACCCTTTTCAATAGCTGATTGTTTCAGGAGTAGGTGGGCTGCCACATCCTTCCAGTTTTGCAGTGCTGGGGATGAAAACTGTGTCCTCAGAAAGTGCAGAGCAGTACTTACTGAGATAGGCATAATATAGTAGGAATAGCCAATAAAGTCCACTACTGGGGATTTGCATGGTAAGTACACAGAAAGTTCATGAGATAAAATTATCTTTTTCATTTGCTTGAAGTTATAGACTCAACATTGAATCCACAAATTATCAGTTATATGTACAATTCAGATGTAGGCTGGGTTTTAGTTCAATTGGAGGGGTACAGCTCTGTACTTTCTGAGTACAGGGGTTAGATACCCAGCACCACAAATATGGGAGAAGAATGCAGCAGCCCATTCCCAAAACAACCCCCAAACAATCAGCCATTGAAACCCTATGAGTTTTGCTGAGTCAGATCAGATTTGACAGCACCTAACAACAAGTACAATTCAAAATTAAATTCATTTGTGCAATTCAAATTAATAATTGTATATCTAATGAAACATCAATCCATAATCACATTCTCATCCCTAATAGTACATTTTGTCCATTTACCTTTGCTTAACTTACTTTTACTCTATTTCCTTAAGTCACTAATCGCTGGTACTACAGATTACTTTCTTTTCTCTATTTTTTTTTTCTGGAAGGATCACTATTGGCCACTGTCCTTACAAAATAGAAACAGCCTTAGAATCACAGTGTTATTGATGTTAATTAAATAATTCTGTTCTTCTTTTCATGAAAGCTCTTGTAGTAAACATTCTCTTTCCTTCCCCCACATTAGTCTGTCTCTCTAAAACATAATTTATCAAGAGAAATAATGTATAAAAGTTATTTCTTGTTATATAGTTTAAATGTTTATTAATATGTTTTAATTAACTGTTGGTTTTAATTCCATCTATTTCATTTGCTAATAAAGAATTGTCATTAAAAAAAGTTTAAAGAATATTATATAAATGTGTTTCCTATTTAGTACCAATGTAGTGTTTGTGCCATTGAAAACCCTATGAGGGTCGCTATGAGTCAGATACTGACTCGACGGTACCTAACAACAACAAACAACAATAGTGTTTGAGAATTTTCCTTACTATTTAATATTGGGTAGTGACTTCATTTTAATATCTTTACATTTAAGACCATCCTTAGATGTCAGGTATTTAAGAGTTAAATTACTCATGTGCCATGAAGGGATATCTTAATGTTGATTCTTTAAATTTAGAAAAGATATACAAGTTAGCAACAAAAAAACCAGGGTAGAACTTTGGCTTTGACATTGAGCTATTATATAGGTTGGGGAGTTTGTTTGTGTGTTTGTTTGCTTTTATTTTGGTACTATATGGTTGAAACCAGGACTTTGCCCTTACACATATTTTGCAAGTGCTCTACCACTGGGCTAGAGCCCCAGCCACATTTTTTTATTTTTTATTTTGAGGCATGGTCATTCTAAATTGCACAAGCTGCCTCTCACCTTGAACTTGCAATCCTCCTCCCTCCACCTCCAGAGTTACTTGTGTGCCACTATACCAGGCTAGCCTGGGCAATTTTACTAATCTCTTTTTGCAGACTATTCACTTAGAGTAGAAAAAATACATAAGGATGCTTACTTTAAATGACTAAATGAATTTATTTATATTAAATCACTTTATAAATTTTACTTACTTGCTATTATTGATTATCTTTGCTGAAGTATTTATACTACTTTCATTATAATACATACATACACACAGATAATTGCTATACTTAAAATTACAGAAAAATTGTGCTTATATGAAATCTATATTAAAAATTAAATTATTTAAAATAATAAAAACCTAAAAATTTACACTTTCAAATTAATATAACCGGACATGCTTTGTACTAAATAATAATCATGTAAACAGATAGGTGAGAGCTTCTTTCAAACTAGTATTGTACATGTCTGATACAAAAAAGGCTCAGTTAAGAAATATTGTATAGGAGTTAGCTTAAAGAAAATTTTCTAGCCAGATAAAAATACCTTTCCCTTTCAAGAAGTAACATTTTTGCAATAAAAAACACAATTACCATTTATTTTTATTAATCCTTATTTCCTCCATTACTTTGTAAGATTACTGTGATTTAATAAACAATCAAGGAAAGAAATCTAACTAATCACTTTTTGACTCTTTGTTTCCAAAGATAACTACTCAAAAGCTTCGAGTCCCAATTATCTTGTCCTGAATACAGTGGTAAAACATAAATCCAAGTTATGCTCTCATTATCTTTCTGTATCGTTGTTGGTAGTGACATTTTCCATTGTAAGCAAAATTCTATAATTGACTTTCATGAAATGTATTAGATTTTTTTTTGCTAACATACTTGTTATGCAGCTGACAAAGGAAGTGCTGAGCAAAGAGTTAGATATCAATATGGTACTTCTATCATTATGTATGAGATACAGGTGATTAATTTAAAACAATCATAATGCATGCATCCACATGTATGGGTGAGATGTTCTTATTCCTCAAGTAGTAGTTTGGATTGGTACACATATAAGATAAAATTCACCTGATTAAACATTTCATTATGTTCTCCTGAAACTAAGAACATGCCATTATATTCTAAATAACATGGCATATGTTTTAATCTTTAAATTTATTGTCGTTGTTAGATGCCATCAAGTTGGCTGCAACTCATAGTGACCCTATGCCCAACAGAACGAAACACAAAACACTCCCTGATACAGTGCCATACCCAGCGGCCCTATTGTCAATGCTTCTCTACTATTCATAGGATTTTCAATGGCAGATTGTTTCGGGAGTGGGCAGCCACTCCCTATCCTGCAGCCCCTGGTATTCCCAGGCAGTCTCCCATTAAAGGACTAACCAGGCTGACCTTGTTTAACTTCTGAGATCTGGAGGGCTGGAATGCTAGGGTGCTATGGCTATAGACTTAAATTTAATGATGATTACAAATTATATTTCCATAGCTAGTTATTCATTATTCTTCCACCACATTACATATTCTTTCTGCATTTCTCTTGTATAATTTATATTACCCCTTGTCCATGCCATTCATTGTGTTTCTATATGCTAACTAGCCTTGAAGAATCAGTTCCAAACCTATGACCATATATAGACTTTATCCATTACTCCAACAATGAATTGTGACTCTTTGCAAAATTCACAGCACTTTTTTTCTATTCTTTTGCATTACATAATGAAATCTAGGTGAAAAAAACTTTACAAATTCTTATTGTTTAAATTATATACACTCTTTCCTCTACCACAAATCTACATGTCCTTTAATGGGATGACATTAAATTTAAAGGGTGATATTAAATTTATTGAGAACAAATAAAAAGTACAAGCGAATGAAATGACAAACTAATAGGTGATGACTTTACTATTTTCTGCAATTGAATATAATTGATTTGGGAGAAATTAAACGAAAAGTCAAAACCTCTAATAATCTAGTCACCCAAAGGTTATTGTGTTCCTTTGAGTATTTTGAGCAGAAGCCAAATTCATATTAGGCTTTCCATTTATTGTTAGGAAGGGAAGATGGAGAAGATGTGAAGAGCTTTCAGATTATGATTCTGACCTGACTTCTGTAAAAGAAAGGTAAAGATGAGAGGATAGATAGGAAGAGTTTCAGACTGCAACGCATTCCGAGAGTAGACTGGTAAGAATTTCTTGAAATACAGACAGTCACTGAAAGAGTCATGCGTCTCACAGGAATAGTTCTGAATTAACACTCCTGCCATGGCCAGGGATTGGGCAGGAGAAGTGGGTAAGTGTTTGGTGAAGGTAATTGTGGATCAACAGGGCACACGCTGGGGCCATTATTCAGTGGCACTCCCTATGGGAGATCTAACAGTACAATTTCATGCCTGCTGCCTCCTACTTCAAAATAGCTAGAAAAGAGCATTTTGAATGTGCTCACCACAAATGAATGATAAATCTTGGAAGTGATGAGTATGCTAATTTCTCTGATATGATCCTTACACAAGATATTTATGAATTGAAACTTCACACTATACCCATAAATATGTACAATTATTACAAGTCAGTTAGAAATAAAATGAAACATAAAAATGAATATTTTAGTTATTTTCTCTCAGATTAACATATTTTAGAAATAACAGATTTCTGAATCCTAAAATATTTCTATTTACCATAGCAACATGAACACATCAATTGTGATTCAAATTGTTGTAAAAACTTATTAATTGCCTAGGCATGGTGGTACATGCCTGTAATCCCTGCAACTTGGGAGACAGAGGCAAGAGGATTGTAAATTCAAGTCCAGAGGCAGCCTGTATAATTTAGGAAGACCCTATGTCAAAATAAAAAAATATGAAATTAAGGTATTTGCCTGTTATACCTATTTTCTCCAGTGTTTTTATCATGAAAAGGTGTTGCACTTTATCAAAGGCCTTTTCAGCATCAACTGAGATTATCATGTGGTTTTTGTTTGTCAGTTTCTTGATATGTTGGATTACATTAATTGATTTCCATATGTTAAGCCAGCATTGCATCTGTGGTATAAATCCCACTTGGTCATGGTGAATAATCTTTTTCATATGCTGCTGTATTCTGTTTGCCAGAATTTTATTGAATATTTTTGCATCTAGATTCATAAGGGAGATGGGTCTATAATTTTCTATCTTCGATGAATCTTTTCCTGGTTTAGGTATCAGGGTGATGGTAGCTTCATAGAATGTATTTGGGAGTGTTCCCTCCTTTTCTTGGAATAATTTGAGGAAGACAGGTATTATATCTTCTTTAAAAGTTTGGTAAAATTCTGCCGTGAATCCATCAGGACCTGGGCTCTTCTTTGTTGGGAGGCTTTTAATTACCTTTTCTATTTCTGTATAGGTAATGGGCTTGTTTAAGTCAGTTGTGTCTTCTGGGGTTAGTTTTGGTAGGTCATACATGTTAATAAATTTGTCCATTTCTTCTGCATTTTCCTATTTTTTGGAATACAGTCTCTCATAGTAATCCCTGACAATTTTCTGTATTTCATTGGAGTCGGTGGTTATGGATCCGTTGTCTTTCATAATCCGTACTATGTTAGATTTTCCCTTTTTCTTTTTGATGAGGTTAGCCAGAGGGTTATCTATTTTATTAAACTTTTCAAAGAACCAGCTCTTAGCCTTATTAATTTTTTGAATTAACTCTTTAGATTCTAATTGAGATATTTCTCCCTTTATTTTTGTAATTTCCCTCTGTATGTTAAATTTAGGGTTGTTTTTTTTGTTGGATTTCTAGTGTCTTAAACTGTGTCATTAGGTCATTTATTTGGCTCATCTTTATTTTATTGATGAAGGCACTTAATGCTATAAACTTCCCTCTTAAAACTGCCTTTGCTGTATCCCATATGTTTTGGTATGATGTGTTTTCATCATCATTTGATTGTAGGAATTTTTTAAATTCCAGTTTGATTTCATCAACAATCCATGGGTCATTCAGTAGTGAATTATTCAGTCTCCATGAGTTTGTAAAGTTTCTGGAATTATTCATGTTCTTGAGCTCCAATTTTATCCCATTATGATCTGATAAGGAACATGGATTATTTTCTATTTTCTTGTATTTGTTGAGGGAGTTCTTATGGACTAGCATATGATCTATTTTAGAAAATGTACCATGTCGAGCTGAGAAGAATGTGTATTCCTCATCGTGTGGATGAAATATTCTGTATATATCTGTAAGATCCACTGGTTTAGGGTGGAGATTAGATTTGACATTTCTCTGTTGATTTTTTGTTTTGATAACCTGTCTCTTGATACAAGTAAGGTATTGAAGTCTCCCATTATTATTGATTCTGGTCCAATAAAGTTCTTTATATTCCATAAGGTTTGTCTTATAAAGCTAGGAGCTCCTATGTTTGGGGCATAGATAGTAAGGAGCGTTATTGATTCTTGATCATTTGTTCCTTGTATTAAAATGTAGTGACCATCCTTATCTCTTCTAATTAGTTTTGGAGTGAAATTTAATCTATCTGAAATTAAAATTGCAACACCTGCTTTCTTTTGTTCCCCCCGTGCTAGGTATACATTTTTTCCAGCCCTTAACTCTCAGCTTATTCCAATCTTTGCGAGTTAGATGAGTTTTTTGAATACCACATATTGATGATTTGTGTTTTTTCATCCAATTAGACAACCTCTGTCTCTTAATTGGTGAGTAAAGACCATTTACATTAATGGAGATTACTGAGGAGCATTTATTATCATTTATCCAATAATTACCTGTTCTGATTTATGATTCGTGTTTGCTTTGGACCTTTCTTATGTTGTACTCATGTCAGCTAACAAGTTCTTTGATTTCCTTTGTAGGGTTGTCTTAACTCTCCTGGATGTTGTAATTGATTTATTAACCTCTCCATTGCTGGTTTGGTGGTTGCATATCATTTAAAAATCTTCAATGTCATTAAATGTCTTATATTCCTCATGTATTATCAAAGATAATTTTGCTGGATATATTAGTCTAGGCTGGAGATTGTTTTTTCTTAGTATTTGAACCACCTGTGTCCATTCCTTTCTAGCTTTCGATGTTGATATGGAAAAGTCTGCAGTAATTTTTATTAGCTGTTTTTTATAAGTAATAAGGGGCTTCTGTCTTGCTGCTTGCAGGATAGCACCTCTGGTCTCTAACGACAGGAATCGAGCAATGACGTGTCTCGAGGATGATCTATTTAAGTCAGCCTTCAAAGGAGTCCTGAAAGTCTCAGTGGTGTATACATTCATTCTGTGTGCTATCTTTGGGAAATTTTCCTTGAGGATATCATTTACTAGGTTGTGAAGGCCTCCAGTGATTCTTTCTTCTCATTCAGGAATACCCATAATTCTTATATTTATTTTTTTCACTCTATCTGAGTTCTCTTGGAAATTTTTTTTAAAACTTTTATCATTGACTCCATTCTAATTGCTTATGTTTCAGCTCATTTATGTCATCTTCTGCCTCAGAGATCCTTTGCTCTGATTCATCCAGTCTTGAAGAGAAGGATTCTTTAGCCATGTTCAATTCTGATAATTTGGATTGTGTATCAAGCAAAGTGGCTTGATTTTTCTTAATCATTTCTAACTGGGATGACAGAACAGCTTCCAAATTAGAAATCTTTCTTTCAATTATCTCCAATGTATTTGTAGTATTTGTCTTTATTTCTCTTAGCATGCTTATAACCATGACTCTGAACTCTGAACCAGAGAAACCTACAGCCAACATTTTATTAACTGGAGAAAAACTAAAACCGTTTCCTCTTAGATCTGGAACAAGACAAGGATGTCCTCTCTCTCCTATTCTATTCAACATAGTAATTGAAGTTCTGGCCAGGGCAATCAGACAAGAGAAAGAAATCAAAGGGATAGAGATTGGCAAGGAAGAGGTCAAATTATCATTATTTGCAGATTATATGATTTTATACTTGAAAGACCCCAAAATCTCAACCAGAAAACTTCTGGATCTAATTAACTCCTTCAGCAAAGTTGCAGGCTACAAAATTAACACACAAAAATCAATAGCTTTTTTTTTACACCAATTCCAAACAAGAAGAGAAGGAAATTTCAGGAAAGATACCATTCATGATAGCCCACCAGAAAATTAAATAGGTTGGAATCAATCTAACCAAAGACCCTTCAGATCTCTACAAGGAAAATTTCAAAACACTAAAGAAAGAAATAGCAGAGGACACTGAAAAATGGAAAGACCGCCCCTGCTCCTGGATAGGGAGAATTAATATTGTAAAAATGGCTATCCTACCAAAAGCAATCTATAGATTTAATGCAATACCCATTAAAATTCCACTGATTGACTTTACAGAAATAGAAAAAATGATCCAAAAATTCATATGGAACCACAAAAGACCATGTATAGCCAAAATACTTTTAAGCTGCAAATCTAATGCAGGGGGAATCACAATCCCTGACTTCAAACTATACTATAGGGCAGTGGTTGCAAAAACAGCTTGGTACTGGCACAAAAATAGGCCCGAAGACATCTGGAACAGAATAGAAGACCCAGATATACCTCAACACACCTATAGCCACCTTATTTTTGACAAAGGAGCAAAGCAAGTAAACTGGAAAAAGGACAGCCTCTTCAACAAATGGTGCTGGGAACATGGTCATCCACATGCAGAAAAATGAAAGCTGACCCCCATCTCTCAATATACATGAGAGTTAACTCAAAATGGGTAAAAGATCTCAACATAAAACCAGAAACCTTAAAACATATAGAAGGCAAGATAGGCAATACACTCCATCATATAGGCATAGGAAAGTATTTCCTTAATAGGACTCCAATTGCTCAAGAAATAGCAACAAGAATAGATAAATGGGATTACATGAAATTAAAAAGCTTCTGCACAGCAAAAGAAACAATTAACAGAGTCAAGGAAACCCCCACGGAATGGGAAAAAAATCTTCACATTTTATACATCTGGCAAAGGTCTAATTACTAGAATTTATAAAGAACTCAAGAAAAAAATAAAACCCCAAAAACCAAACAACCCAATACACAAATGGGCAAAGGAACTGAGTAGACAGTTCTCAAATGAAGAGGTCCATAAAGCCATGAAACACATGAAAAAGTGCTCAACATCCCTAGCCATTAGGGAAATGCAAATCAAAACAACTCTGAGATTTCACCTTACACCAGTAAGAATGGCCAAGATCAATAAAACAAAC
>VMDO01006123.1:15000-62545 GCA_007922755.1 Pedetes capensis | reverse complement strand
CTTACTGGGAAAAGGGAACACTCTTATATTGTTGGTAGAGCTGTAAATTGGTGCAACCACTGTGGAAATCAATATGGAGGTACCTCAAAAAACTAAAAATAGATCTACCATATGACCCAGCTATAACCCTATTGGGAATTTACCCAAAGGGAGATGGGTCATCATACCACAGAGACACCTGCATCTCCATGTTCAATGCAGCGCTTTTCACAATAGCAAGGATATGGAATCAACCAAAGTGCCCTTCAACAGAAGAATGGATAAAAAAACTATGGTATATATACACAATGGAATACTGCTCAGCAATCAAGAAAAATGAAATAGGGTCATTTGCAGCAAAATGGATGGAATTAGAGAAAATTATTTTAAGTGAACGAACACAAGCTCAGAAAGAGAAACAATACATGTTCTCACTCATATGAGAGAGCTGACTCAAAATTACAAGAAGGAAAAATCCTATTCAAAGGTCAGATCACATTAAAAGGGGGGGAGGGAAGATAAGAATGATGTCAATATAAATGGACTAGAAATCGCATGTAATTGTTGTAACAAGATAAAAACAAAGACCGCTATAGGAAAAGTTTCTATCTTAGACAGAACTGGAACCCAAGGACATATAGAAAAATACTACTAAGTAAAAGATGGAGAAGACTTAGATGGGAAACTTAGATGGGAAGGGTGGGAGAGGGGAAGCATAGGGGAGGGTAAGGGGTAACCTATATGAATAATGTTTATCAAAATGCATATGTGAAAATGTCACAATGAAAACCATGTCAAAATGAATCACATTATGATGTACATTAAAAATTTCTAATAAATAAAAAGAAAAATATAAGAAAAAATAAATAGAAAATTATAAAGAGGATTAGTGTCCAGCTCAGGAGTAGTGAACCTATAAAGTAGACAGGAGATCCTAGGTTCAGCCCCTCAGTACTATTAAAAAAGATTTATTAATTGTTGTATAGTATTTCATTTATTATTTTAATAGCCTCCTCTTCACCCCATTGCTAAGTAAGGAATTCCTGCCTTAGGGTTGGGAGAAGAGCCAAACATAAGATTCTGGATGCAGTGCAGATGAGCCTAATGGCAATTTATTGGTCAGGTATGCTCACAGAGTGAGGGAAGGAGGACCACCCACACCATGCAGGGCCACAATGGGGCTGTGCTCAGAACACAGTGAATAATCAGGAAATGTCCAAATCTGTGGTAGACACAAGATTGTGTACACCTTAAACAATAAAAGTATGCAAAAAATAAAACTGAAAAGCAAGTGCTATGAATTGAAAAGGATAACCAGACATTACAGTGCCCCTGCTCCTGTTGTTATTAGGTGGTCCAACTGATAGCAACCCTGTGTACAACGGAAGGAAACACTTCCCGACACTGTGCCATGCCCAGCAGTATGTCAATGCTTTTCTACTAGTCATACGGTTTTCAATGGCTGATTGTTTTAAAAGTGGACTGCCAGCTACTTCTCCCATTTTTGTGGTGCTGAGGATTGAAGCCAGGGCCTCAGAGCACATAGAACAAACACTGTACCATCTGAGGTAAACCCCAGTCTGTTCCTGTAGCATGATATAATTCATGTGTTTGGATAGTTTTAGGGGATGGCAGGGAACTGAAACCTGTTACTCAAAAATAAGCAGGAGCTGTGCATGGGCCCTACAATGAGGTAGGACTTTTGACCTGGGGTCCTGTACTCTGCGGTAGAAAGAGTGGGGAGACTGGTGAATAGGCTATTCCTATTTCACCAGATGTCAAGGCAGCATGTAATATTGTTTCTTAAGTTTAGGATCAAAATAGACATTCTGTTAGTATTAAAGTATGATTATTCTTTGAACACTGAATCTTTAAGTTGTTTACAGATGTCAAAATTTTTAAGTAATCTGCAACTAGCATATTGGGAATGATCTCTTTTATAATTTAAATTAATCCCAAACTGACTCTTTAGATATCTATTTAATTTTTATTACATGAGGAAAACAAATTTATTGATGTATATTATCTGCACAAAATAATGGATTTCATTATGATATTTTCAACCCTGTATAATTTTAAATGCCTGCAGCCATAGCACGGTGTCATCCGATCTCAGAAGCTAAGCAGGGACTGGTTAATAACTGGATGGGAGACTGCCTGGGAAAACCAGACACTGTAGGCTTGGGAGAAGGACCCGGCAACCCACTCCCAAAAGTCAATCCACCATTGAAAACCCTATGAATAGCAGAGAAGCACTGACAATAATGCTTCCCCTGTTGTACATGGGGTCTCTATGAGTCCAATACTGACTTGATATTTTTAAATGCTTATAAACATTGTTCAAATGCTCCTGCAAAAAACTAAACACTTTACTTGTGGTTTATGTCATGAAGGTTTTCTAAGCCATGACTGAGTATTATTACCTAATATATGATAAAAGTAGCAATCCTAATTTATAAATTCTCTATTATTAAATAAATGAAATTGATCTCAGGGAAAAATCAAATGAGAGCTTCTAGTTCACACAGTGTATCAGATAAATTGTTGTTGTTGTTGTTCTTAGGTGCCATTGAGTCAGTGTCCGACTCATGGTGGCCCTACGTACAACAGGTGAAATACTATTGTCAGTGCTTCTCTGCTATTCAAAGTGCTTTCAATGGCTGATTGTTTCCTGGGAGTTGGCTGCTAGGTCCTTCTGCCAGATAAATTATAGATAGTTTAGAAAATTAAATATTAAAAATAAGAGCATACAAGAATATATATTCATCAATATGATAACTTTTATAAAAATTAAATGCATATTTGACTATTTAAAAATTGATATTTTCACATGAAAAGTAAATTTGACAGGTCAATAATATTAGACCCCTTAAAACCAGGTGTGGGGGCACATACCTGTAATTCCATCAAATTTGGAGGCTGAGGCAGGAACACCATGAGTATGAGGCCAGAGTCTCCAATTTTGTGAGACCTAGTCTCAAAATAATAATAATAATAATAATAATAATAATAATAATAATAATAAAAAAAAATTAAAATGGCTGGGAATGCATTCTAATGGTAGAACACTTATAGTGTGTGAGGCCCTGGCTTGAATCCATAAGTACTGAAAAAAAAAATTATCCTACAGATAAATTGACAAAAATAGTATTGAGAAAAAATAAAGAAGGTAAAGACATTTTAAAACTACATATAATATTTTAGTAGTAGTCAAGGAATCCAAATTCAAAAGAAATGTATTTGCTTATAAAATTAGCAGTTCATGCCACATTTGTTGACAAAAACATATGATCCTGTTGAAACTCAAAGAACATAATTATTCATCTTTGAACTAATTAATTTCACTATTTTGGGCTAAAAGTCAAACTTCTTCTGCAGCTGTAACTATTATATATCACATGTTCTTCCAAGGAAGAAACACAGGAATCAAAAATGTGACAGTGATAAGATGTAGGGCCTGAGGCAATGTCATGAAAATCACAATAAAAATAATACATAATTGTTGTTGTTGTTGTTAGGTGCTGTCGAGTCGTGTCCGACTCATAGTGACCCTCATAGGGTTTTCAATGGCAGATTGTTTCGGGATTGCCTTGGGAGTGGATTGCCAGGCCCGTCTCCCATTTTTGGGGGGCTGGGAATCGAACTCAGGACCTCAGAGGCTACAGAGCAGCACTCTACCAACTGAACTAAATCCCAGTCCTTAATACGTAATTATATCATTTAATTATATAGCTTAACATAATTTTAACTAAATTTCAAAGCAGCCAATACAAAATTTTAAAAAATGCTCAGCTTTTTAAATCTGGAACAGACAGGATCTCTTTTCATATACTTCCAAGTTAAAGCTGGCTTGGGTTTTATCTTAAAATTTATCACATAATTCCAGTGACATAAAATATCTCTTAAATATGATGTTAGCCTGTTGTTCTGGCACATAACTGTGATCCCAGACACTCAGGAAGCAGAGACAGGAATATCATGAGTTTGTGTCCAGATACAGCACACACAACTTAGAAAGACCCTGCCTCAAATTAAAAAAAAAAAAAGGCTTGGAGTGCAACTCAGTGGTAGAGCAGTTGTCTAGCATATGTGAGGCCCTAGGTTCAACACCTTTACCCCAGGACTGAAGAAAAATGTAATTTTATACATTTAACCCATCAGACACAAAATTCTTACAAACACTCACGACTGGAGATTAGTTTTTACATGAAAAATTTATTGTTCTTCCACTGGAAACTAAATTTAAAGAGAGACAAGAAAACTATAAATGAAGCCAATGCTATCACTGTCCTATCATGTTTCATACTGTTCCTTGTTGTTGTTGTTGTTGTTACGTGCCATAGAGTCAGTGTCTGACTCATAACAACCCTACTTAGAACAGACGAACCACTATTGTCAGTGCTTCTCTGCTGTTCATTGGGTATTCAACGGTGGATTGATTTTTTGGGGAGGAGTGGGTTGCCAGGTCCTTCTCCCAAGCACTTGGTGTTCCCAGGCGGTCTCCCATCCAAGTACTAACCAGGCCTGAGCCTACTTAGCTTCCGAGATTGGACTGGATCGGACGCTACAGTGTTATAGCTGCAGGCATACTGTTCCTTAGGATCATTCTAATTTTTAATGGAGAATTCAAAGTTTTCCTGAAGACTAGGAGGCAGAATGTACACTTTAGCATCAGGAGAACTTTGTGGTCCTCCAGAGCATCAGATACATATAGATGTGATTTGAGTCTAAACACTCACTAAACAGTCAATTTTTTTTTTTTAAATTTCCATAGCTGAGGAATTCATCATTGTAATGGATGTGGGTCCCTGTTTTGTCTTCTCCTGAATCTTCTATCACTGGTAGTCTTAATTCTGGAAGTTAGCAAAAGAAGTCTCTGATGCTCCTGACTGTTAGCTACTTCCAAACACCAATAAACATTAAGCTTTCTTCAGGATAACAAAAGTAACAAAATATTCTATGAAACATTTCTTATTTTGTTGAGGACCATGAGCATGAAATCCTGACACATTTTAAAAAGAGTGGATATTGGATGACAAGTGAATTGATCACACAATATTTTGCATATTTGAATATTGAAATTTGAGTTAGGAAAATGTCCCTGGTATCTGCTGTCTCACTGCTAGTTCCTAATATATTTCTTCAAATGCATCACTACCATTTTTCTCTATTTAAGTATTCACAGTTTTTGTTTTCACTATTCTAGCTTATGAGTTTTCACACAGGAAATTCCTTCTTCACCGTCCCTTTCCATTATATAGCCTAAAATAAGATTAACAACAAAAATCATACAATAAGGTAAAATAAATTGATCTCCCACTATTTTTAAAGAAAGAAAAACTAAACTAAGCATACTTGATGCTTTTTCACCCCTGGTTTATCACAAAATTATACCCATACCCTACTTACTACAAAGTTTTGCCTATTTTTCTGTGATGCTCATTTGATTGTGGACCAACTTTGTGAGAATTTTAACTTTTCCATGGACTGCTTATACCTTTTCTTTCCTTAGTTGAAAATTAGGTCTCTGAGGGTAACTACTTTCCCTATAGCCCTCTCTCTAACTACATGTGACTGGTCTAATCAGTAAGTCCACCATCCTTGTACTGCTCTCCTGGGGCTCCAAACACCAGTCCTCTAACATCATACACAGTTGGATGCTTCCTAATGTGAGCATCTTTCCAATTGGCTATACAGACTTCAACCTATTTTTTACATTGTCCTTGTAAAGCAAACAACTAGAATTTTTAAACTCACAATCTTTCTTCCCATTCCTATTTCCATTTTATCCTTGATGTCAATCTGTAAGTCAACTTAAAATTAGCACCTGGATCAGTGTCTTCAGAGTTATGTGATGAAAAATTAAAGGAATTTCCAGTTCTAATCTGGGACTGAAATTATAAATGCTGGCCTTTTTAGCTCTCTTCATTATTTTTATGATTAAGTCTCTTCAACAACCACTACTTAATTTCTTACTTCTCTCGCCACCCCGTCTCGATGTTCTATCTCCATTCTCTTGCCACCCAGTTTAGGAACCATCACCTGAAATTTATGAACCCTCAGATATAAATCCTACTGTCCCACTCTGACTAAAGCCTTTTTTCCATGCAGCTTTCCTATATAATTTCTCAATATGTCTACTTTTTACATATGTCATAGAGATTTCTAGCCATAATAACTCTTATTATAATTGCAGTGTGTCCTCTAAAATTCATGTGTTGGAAATTTGTTGTTGTTGTTATTAGGCGCTGTCGAGTCGTGTCCGACTCATAGCGACCCTCATAGGGTTTTCAATGGCTGACTGTTTCAGGATTGCCTTGGGAGTGGGTTGCCACATCCTTCTCCCATTTCTGTGGTGCTGGGAATGGAACACAGGACCTCAGAGACTGCAGAGGGGTGCTCTACTAACTGAGCTAAATCCCAGCCTGTTGGAAACTTAATCCCCCAAATAACATTTTTGAGAGAGAAAACCTAATGCAAGGTATTTAAGATCAATGTCACTATAAAAAAGGCTTCTGGGGTAGATTCGCCTCTTCTGCCATATCAGGTCACAGCAAGAAAGCCCTCGGCAGTTGCCTACAGCGTGATTTTCCAGAACTGTGAAGGAAAAAATTGTCCTTCCTAAATCATCCAGTCTTGGGTATTCTCTCACAGTGTCACAGTAACATAAAACTGACTGTGAAATCTCAGTTTCTTCTACCACAGAAAAAATGTAATAGTCTGAACTGAATATTAAAATCAGTGTTCTCTACCATTATAGAGAAGTAAATAAGTTCTTCTGTGACAACCAATGTGAGTGGTAAGTATCCGACCCTAGTTAGTCCTTGGGAATATTATTTTCTTGTCATTTTACTTCCTCATTTTTCTCAAAGCTAACACACT
This sequence comes from Pedetes capensis, assembly GCA_007922755.1. Classification (NCBI taxonomy): domain Eukaryota; kingdom Metazoa; phylum Chordata; class Mammalia; order Rodentia; family Pedetidae; genus Pedetes; species Pedetes capensis. The sequence goes on along the minus strand of VMDO01006123.1, from coordinate 55,684 downwards.
TCATATCACACTTTTATCTTATGAAGAAAGTAAAAGTTACCCGGATGATCTCTTGAACATAATAGTTCCCAGATGGGCATCATGGCACATGCCTGTTATCCCAGCAAGTCAAGAGGCTGAGGCAGGAGGGATGTGAGTTCAAGGCCAGAGGCAGCCTGAGTAATTTAGTGAGACCTTGTTTCAAAATAAAAAAATTTAAAAAGGGGCTGAGGGTGCCACTTAGTGGTGCAACACTTGCCTGTCATACCCTGGATTTAACATCCTCTCAAGGGCAACTCTTCCACGGGTACCACAGATCCCATTTCCATCTCTGTAATCTTGCCTTACTATAAATGATATTTCCAATCTGTTCTCTAAGGCATTCTTCTTCAAAATCTATACTCTCAATGTTTGTCCATTGGGAAAAATGCTTTTCTTTAACCTCACATCCCTTTCTTGTTGCAATGATGCTTCTATTTACCTTATTGATTCTTCTCCAAACAGTAATGTATTCTTGATTTTAACATTTCCTTCCATCACTTTTGCCAGTTTTGCAGTGGATACCTTACATGTGCTTGTCCAGTGCTACACTGACTTATATGGATTACACCAATAGCTGTGTTGTACTATAGCTTCCAATTGGGTTTTACCAATAGGAAACACATATAGAAGCTAGGCAGAAGGAAAGTGAAATTAAGATGTGCACTTCCCTGGGGGATTATTGTCCTCTACATATCTTGATGGAAACTCTCACCTGTTTAGGTGGTCCTCTGTACATAGAATTCTCTTTCTTCCAGTTCCAGTGAACACTCCCTCCTTCTGGCTGCAGATCTGTCTATGGTAATCAGGCTCTGCGTCTAGCCCCTAACCTACTGTATTACCTTTTGTGATTTTCCTATTCCCAACTCTCATTTTTGTAAATCGTCCTTTTATTAAATTCTTCTTCAGTTATCTTAATTTTAGTGTGCCATATTTCCTGTGAGGATCTTAACTAACACAATGCTCAATTCTCAACCAACATCATCCAGCTTCTACACAATTTTTGTAATAAAACTGTTGTTGCTAAGTGCTCCAAGTACTTACTAATTCTTATTTCCAATTAGTCCTTTTCAAATCTTATTATATTGATATTAATATCACTGCATCTCATGATACTCTCCTGCAACTTGGTAGTTTCACAAATTCAGACATACAAGTCTTCTTTTTTCACAATAGCTTCTTATCTCTCTTTAGCTTTTTTTTGTTTTTATATTCTAATATCACCTCCCGAAACTTTGTTGCTTCCTGTGGCTCTAGGCAAGCCTATTGTTTTTATTCTACATAATTTATTCAACATTATATGACCAATAGACAGAGTTTTAAGAAACATGTAGGCTAAAGTATTCCAAGTCTATATTTATACCCTTGCTTCTCTGAGATTCAGATTTTAATACTAAATTATCTGTTAGACATCAGCCCTGGAAGTCCCTGTTATAAAAGTGTACCCACAACTCTACCCCTTTTAAAGGATTTGATTCCTTATTTTTTTATTATTCTTTGATATCAGGTGATCCAATCAGACATTCCTGCTAAGAATCCAAAGAGTTATATCTGATCTACATTAATTCCAACATCTAATCAAAACTTACCACTGATTATATCTCCTAAATAAATCCTTGAAATTGTTCCCTTCTATTCTTCTCCACTATAACTCCACTTGTATGAATCATTGAGATAATAATTTCTTCCACTTGGGGTAATTGGAGGGTGTCTGTGATCTGACACACATGAAGCTCCATAATTCAAAAGCATCAATTCTTATCCTGTCTCCCTTGCTCAGTGCCCAGCTTTCACAACCATATGATGTGAATGAAAATACCACAGACTCATGCATGAGTCGCCTGCAGCGGTAGTCCTGTGGCATCTGATCCCGTCAGATCTCGGAAGCTAAGCAGGGTCGGGCCTGGTTTGTACCTGGATGGGAGACCTCCTGGGAACACCAGAAGCTGTAGGCATGGGAGAAGGACCTGGCAACCCCCTCCCAAAAATCAGTCTGCCATTGAAAACCCTATGAACAGCAGAGAAGCACTGACAATAGTGTTTCCCCTGTTGTATAGAGGGTTGCTATGAGTCGGATACTGACTCCACGGCACCTAACAACAACAACAACATGCATGAGTCAGGCACACTTTTGTCTTCAATGTGACATCTTTACTTTCCAATACTTTAAAGAGATCTTTTCCCACAACTTTTCCCAAAGTAATGCGTCTTTTGATTTCTTATCTGCTGCTTCCACTGGTATTGATTGTAGAACTAAGTAAAACAAAGTCATGGACAAAGTAAATATCTTCTCCATTTATTGTGAAGTTGCATACTGACCCAGTTGTAAGGATTTTTGTTTTGTTGATGTTGAGTCTTAATCCATACTGAAGGCTGAAAACAATAAATGCTTTAAATATTCTTCACTTTCAGCAAGAAGAGTTGTGTCATCTGCATAACACAGGTTGTTAATGAGTCTTTTTCCAATCCTGATACCACACTCTTCTTCATAAAGTCCAGCTACTTGGATTATTTGCTCAGTATAGAAACTGAAGAGGTACAGTGAAAGGATACAGCTCTGATGCACACCTTTCTTGACTTTAAACCAGCGTTTCCTTGTTCTTTTCAAACAACTGCATCCTGGTCCATGTATAGATTTCTTGTGATTACAATTAGGTGCTATGGTATTCCCATTCTTTGCAGTGTTATCCATAATTTATTATGATCCACACAGTCAAATGTCTTTGCACAGTCAATAAAACAGATATCTCTCTGATATTCTCTGCTTTCAGCTAATATCCACCTGACAAAATCATATCACTATATAAAAAGTTTACGAAGAAAATAGTCAAAACCTGTATCTGTGATAACTGAAACTTCTCACTGAGTACGAGACTATAAAAAAGGTCAAGAGAGCAATTTGAAAAAAAAAAAAACTCAAAATTATCCCTGTGAATCTCCAGTCTCCTCCCCAGGAGAAGTTAGAATGGAAATTTTTTTCTTTCTTTCTTTCTTTTTTTTCTTTAATCTCAAACATGTAGTGGCCACACTTCAAGAAGATAACACAGTGAGCTTAATATGTCATATAAGCTTTGAAAGACATTGCTGTCATGCAGAAATCTAGAACTAAACATCTGACACATTTAGTTTCAGTGGAGAAGCTAAATGTGTAGGATTTTCTCTCCCATTCCAGGTGGCAAAAGATACATGAGTGTTCTAAAGGGAGCAGACATAAGTCCTGTCCAAGAGGAGCTCCTAGGAGCATCTGAAAACGCGATTACATATGTTGAGCTGCCCACTTATGAAACCCACTGAGAAGAAGTGGCCAGCTAGGGAAACAAATTCCTCACCTAAAACAGTACACAGAAACCTTATAATAAATGGGATCCTTCAGAGGATGCATGAAATCATCAACAGAGAAAGGATAAATTTTTACCTCTTGCCAGGTTACCTTTCTTTCCTAGCATTCTTCCTTTGACTGAGGATAGTAGTTAAACAGCAAGTAGATATTGTGGGAGTGCAGGCGTCAGTAGAGAGAATAGAAGTCAAAAATGCCTCTTTCTTCAAAGTTGAGTTGTTGATCAGTGATTAATGCCATAAATATTTCAGCCTAGAGAATTTCAATTATTGAGTGATTGAACCTATAAAGAGATGAGTCTGCCTAATATCCAAGATTGAGAAAAAGCAAACATAAGACTGTTCAAGGTTTCTTGTACTTTAGCGGAATTATCCCCACTGCATACATGTTAAAGGAATAATGAAATACACAAACTCCTGGGTTCTTGTCTGTCTCAAAGTATATACTTCAAACATGTTGGTAAGTTAGCTTCTTTTATTGTTTCTATTATTACTATTAACAATGATCATCATGGTGGTTAACTAAGCCTTCTATTCTCTCTTTTGTGAAACAATAGCAGATTCCTAACTCTTTTACTTGATTCTACTTTGGTTCTATTTAAGCTCATATTCCACAGAACTACCAACAGAATCCACTAAAGTACAAGAACCAAGTCCTACATAAATTCAAATATAAAATTCTTCTGCAGCCCTTTCTCTTTAAGTTCTTAATCCTTACCCTACCCTTGACAGTACTGTGCCTGCCTATCTCTCTAGCATTACTGAAAATTCCTGGGAAGAAAATTGAAATAAAAGCAAATAAATAAATAAATAAATAAATAAATAAATAAATAAATGAATGCACAGTGAATGGTAAATGAAAATCGACAAGACCCTCACATCCAGACTCTGATGTGGCCTGCCCAAAAGAACAGGAGAGGTATGAGCATAAGTATTGTGGTTTCCTTCTTAAATTGTGATTTATGTGAATACCAAATTATATATTTTATGTTCTCAAATCGAATCCACATCTTTTAAACAGTTTTAGAGTTCTTAAAGAATCAGGTATGGATTGGAATCATGTTTGGATTGGATTCACAGTCAAGAGCTGTTTTGTTGTTGTTTTTGTTGTACATGTTTTAAAAACAATACAATGCAGCAATTTATTATTTTACTTATTATTAGTATTAACCTGTTATTGATGACACGTACCATCATCCCTCACAACTAAGCATTATCAGTGTTCCCCATTATTTTACTATTTTACTTATTCAGTCACCCTATGTACAAGGGGTCGCTGAAGGAAAGGGGCAGATTAGAATTGCAAGCTAATTTTTCCCATTTAAGAAACTGCCAAAACTTAAGAGAGGATTAGATTAAAATGCAGATTAGATTTGAGAATATATTGTATATAGAGAAATATATGTCCATATATGTATATGACATATATAAAATATATTTTACTTAAAGTAAAGAAGCTATGGGAAATAACTGTGCATATGTTCATGTATGTAGGTAGGTATTTGGAGATAAACATACAGAAAATATACTTCACATATATTTTACTAAAAAGTCCATTTCTCCATTATATATTCTTATACAAATAGTGACAATTATTATTTCTTCTTATAATATATCTTTCTATGAAAAGCTCTATACTGTTCTAAACCAATGTTTCAATAAAGCCAACTATACATAGTGTTTGTTTTGATTGTGAAAATTAACTTATAGTTGACCTATATCCATCAATGGAAAGTTGGAGTTGAAATGGAAATAAATTTATTATTCCAGCAATAAAGAGTATTTGAAGAGAAAGCACTGTAATTTTCAATAACATGAATGGAAAATCATAAATATTATTTTAAAAGACAACCATACCAGTCCAATTGCAATGCAAGTACTAGTTCACAAAGTGGCAACATAATAGAAACCAGCAATTGGTTCAATCTATAGAGATTTTTATAGAATTTATACAATTCTTATCAATAATGTCACACTATATAATGTTAAGGATACAGGCAACAGAAGCCTACTATGAAGTAAAGAATGTCCTAGGATATCAAGCTTGGCTGTCCCACTCTACCCAATGTACTGACATCTCTAAGGAAGGTTTGTGAGCTCTCTAAAACAGTGTGGACAATTTAAACAATGAAATCTGTTCTTTTTCTACTCTGAGTTTATTATGAGATAAGTGCCACAAAATTATTCATTTTATATTCTGAAGTTTTCATAACATTAAGTGACATTCTCTAGAAGGCTGGGCCTTGTGAATGCTGAGTTCTAATTGCAATATGCAGTCTTTAGCCAAGATGTCTTTCTCAGGGAATGGCAGAGATCAGATCCCTCTTTCTAGAAAATCTAATCAGTTTACCTACTGGATGATCCAGGTGATAAGAAGATTCAACCAGGTTGCCTGTCTTCTTTCTTTTTTTCTTGGGATACCCTCAATAGAGGAAGAGAAAGAACATTTGTCACCTGCTTTAACTTTGTATTACTGTATACTGGTTTATAGGAATTTATGTTTGCTTTAGTAGAAAAATTTTAAAAGCTCCTCAAACAAAAATATTAATTTGCTCAGAATTATATGTTGTTACTTTGTTGTTAGGTGCCTTCAAGTCAGTATCTGACTCATAGTGACCCTCATAGGGTTTTCAATGGCTGACTGTTTCAGGATTGCCTTGGGAGTGGATTGCCAGGTCCTTCTCCCATTTGTGCGGTGCTGGGAATTGAACTCAGGACCTCAGAGACTGCAGTGCAGCGCTCTAACAACTGAGATAAATCCCAGCGCCAAAATTATATATTTGATAAAAATATTCAAAAAATATCTATTTTTAATTTTTTTATTTATTGTCATTTTTATTATTTTTTTTCAAGACAGGGTTTCACTATGTAGCCCAGGATAGGCTCAAACTTGTGATCCTCCTTCCTCTATCTTTTAAGAGCTAGGAATTACAAATGTGTGCCTCTGTGCTGACTCAAAATATATATTTTTAACACAGTTAAACGAAGGCTAACAATTACATAGGAAAAGAATCTTTCCTTAGCTCAATTTATTTACAACCACATTCCTGGAAGGTAGAAACCAAAAGAAGTGGTGGGTCAGAATAAGATTTAGGCTGGTAAAATGAATATTTACATCAAAATAAAAGAAAGAGAAGTAGTTTTGACAGAAGTATAAAGAAGGAGTTGAAGGAGAATTGTCTTAAAGATATTTACTATGACCTAAAAAGTAGCATCTGCGTTCTGGGTACACACACACACACACACACACACACACACACACACACACACACACACGGACAAATGTAGTAGTGACACAGCTTTCTGAAGTGAAGAATAAGTTTTTTATAAAACCAAGGTTTTATATTATGATAACTTCTCCATTTTTACTCTGTTGACTGATATTTTTATTGAACGTGGACAATAAACCCAACAGTAATTTTGTTTTATTATTTTAGCCCTCTATCATAATTTAAATATAAGATGTCCTTCAAAGTCATGTGCTTTTGTACTGTGTTTCCAGCTGATGGTGCTGTCTTTGGAGGTTATCGAACCTAGCTTTTTGTAAATGAGTCACTGGTGGAGAGCCTTTGGAGGCTTTCACTCAGGAGCCCTGGTTCTTTTTCTCCTTCCCTGCAACACCTTGAGGTTGTGTACCATGGACCTTGCCTCTGGTTACTGTCACACTTGCCCATAGCCATTATGGACTGATCCTCTAGCTATGAGCTCCTAATAAAACTTTTCCTCCGTAAGTTTGTTTTTATTGTTTTTTCTGCTATAGTGATGACAGCTGACTAATACACCTTACAATTTATCTTCTAAATTTTCTGAATTTTACAGTCCTCAAAAAATAAAATAAAAGGATATACATGTGCCAAACATACCACTTATTTTTGCTTCCTGGTGGTTGCACAAAAGTCTGTACAAATTGATAATGGAAGGTACAAATTGATAATGGAAGATTTATGGTCTATCTTGCAATAGGTGAAAAATAATTTATTTGAATTCAACAATTATATAAAATTTCTATATAATTTGAGTCTTCGTTTTTTACCTATTTATGAATAAATAAGGTCAAAATAATGCAGCTGAATTTGCTTCCAAAGAAAATATCATCAATATAAAATACAAATTGTTACAAACTCTTCAATGTACCAAACCCCATGTTGCTTATGTGGAAAAAGGGATACTATAAGTTTGACTAAAATTATGATGCCTCCATTTTACACTAAGGATTTTAACTCTATCTTCTTCTAAAAAATTTGTGTCGTAAGGACACTTGTATATCAATAAAACCTACATATAATAGGTTGGTCCCCTCAATGGCTATAAATTTTATATTTTAGTGTAAATTATTACTATACTACTTTAATTTGTAATTATCAATTTTAAATATTTTGGGTAGTGTTTAGTGACATACATACAAACAGCATTTAACTTATAAAAATAGCTAGTTCTTAAGATACATGTGTTGTGGCTCAGTCATGTATACCCATATTAATATGTATACCATATTAATAATTGATACTACCATGCCTTATTAACATAATAAATATATGCTAAATTTTTCTTCTCTAATGTTGAAAGGATTTCTAATTCTTAATACCAATTATATCTCCTCTGCTACCATCTGTGTGTGAGCAATTAGGACTAGGCTATGTGGTTGAGCACTAGGAGTCCTTACTTTGGATGGTCTTCTGGTCCAAAAATAAGAACTACTGTTCTAGATATACACATTTCTTTAGAAAATAAAATGGTTTTCAAGGAAGTCAATTATGTGGCAAGGAAATATCAAATACATACCCGATGTTGTCCAAATTGAATTTCAAGCTATGTAAGAGCCACTGCTATGTGTCGGGAGATGAGGTTTGGAATCTAATTACATTTAGAAAAATAAGGAATGATATAAAGGAGTTCCCTTGAGAAAAGAGTATCATATGTAGCAATGTTTTGTACAGAAAAAAAAGCCTGTAATATGGCTTTGTATTTATGTGATGTGTTTGGTGGATAAACTAAATGATGAGATGTATGAATTAAATAAAAATATCTGTGAGTTATATTTCAATTCATGTTAATATATTGAGATTTTAAAAAACCAATTTGCCTTTTTAAATAGCCTTAATAATTAGTAAATTTGCCAAAGTTTAAATATGAATTCTGTTTGAATGACTTAATTGTAATTGAAATAATTTTATACTTAATAATCAAGCAACTCATTGAACTATAAAATTATCTTAATAGTATTATAAATTTCTATGTTCTGTTATTCACAGAAAAATGATTCTCTATGCTTTAATACAGAAACATACTCATAAAACATAAAGAGGAAAGATTCATAAAAATTATAATCTTTGTTACTTTAACTAGTCCACATGGTCATAGCTGGTTTGACAGCTACCTACTTTTACTACTCATTCTGGATTCCTTTTTCCTTAAGCAAAAACCTGAGGGGGTCATACTTCTTTATGAGATGAGGTGACTTAAACCTTCATTCCTGAAAGTGTTATTAGGGTCATTATTTGTAGCCTGGATTCAGCCACAGTTTTCCACTGACCTTGATCACAGGGAAAGATAATATTAAGAGACACCCTAAGTACTGCTGTGTTACAGAGGATATTCTTTACCTCCACTGTACAGTAGTAGTCCAATTTACCTGCTGCAGGCAGGACCAATCTTTCCAGGCAGAACTCCTTTCTTTGTTGAATCAGGGAATAAAAGATTCAAAGAGAATGGGCAGCACTCTAACTTCTAATTTTATGAAATCATTATCATGAATCCTGGTGGAAGTATTCCTCCCTTTAGAGTGAATATCTCTAGAACAGCACCATATTATAGAGCAGGAGTGGTAAGAAAAATTTACTAGTTTTTTGGGGGGTAATAGTGAATGATCCCACTTCTATTTCCTCCTTTCAACCCATGAATCTTCGCTAGGGGATAAAGCACACCATACACTGGACTTTCAGTGTATACACAGTCTTCTGAGAACCTTTTGCAGCTGCAAAGTATTGTCACTTAGCTGATCTGTAAAAGACCAACCCACTAGTCTGTCAAACCAATTGTTTCATTATAGTGGGGAATATGATAAGGCCAGTGAATTCCGTAGGAGTCTCATTACTGAACTTCATTTGAAGTTAAGTGAGTTAATTAGAATCAATGAGCAGAAACAATGATTGATGGGTTACAGTGACTGTGGATAAAGCATTCTTGAAATGAATGGATGGTAGCTATGACAGAATCATTGTATGTAATAAGGCAAATCCACATCCACAAAAATAAGAATATTCCAATAAGAATAAAGTGTTGCTCTTTCCATGGTGGAAGTGTTGCAATGTGACCATGTAGTGAACTGATTACTTTGGAGAATAATACTATATCAGGTACTCAGTGTTGATTTCTGCTTCTGGCAGATTCTGCACTTGGCAATGACCATAGCTAGATTAGGTAGATTGAGTAGAAGTCCATATTGCTGGAACCACTCATAACCTTTATATCTGCTACCACTGGCACATTTTTTTATTAGTCCAATGGTCAAAGACCACAGTAGGTGGAAAAAAAGAAAAAAAAAAACCCGTAATTCACCAAATGGGTAATCTTACTTGATTACAAAAGTCCTCCTCTCCTGAGCTCTCCCTTTTGTGAGCACTCACTTGGGACATAAATATCTTCATGAGTTTTTCTCACTCCACAAAATCATTACCAATTTTTCTAAGATGTTCCTTCCTAAATTCTTGCAATCTAACCAAACCACTGGCTTCAGACCATGAATTGGTGCATTATTTTCCATTTGGCCTTTTTTTTTTTTTCTTGCGGTACAGGAGGTTGAACCCAGGGCCTCGCGCTTGCATGCTCTGCAAGTGCTGGACCACTAAGCTGCATCCCCAGCCCATTTTTTTACTTTTTGAGACAGGGTCTCATTAAGTTACGCAGACTGCCTCTGGTCTCGAACTTGCAATCCTTTTGCCTCTGCCTCCCAAGCTGCTGGGATTATAGGCGTGCGCCACCGTGCCCAGCTTCTTTGGCCATTTTTTTCTTCAAAGCAAAGTGAACATCCAGGAGCAATGTTTGAAGTTCTGCTCACTGGAAGTATGTCTCTTCACCACTATCTTTCAGGGATGCCCCAGAAAATGTGTATGGTGCTGCACGTTTGCACTCTCAGACAATGCCTGTATATCATGCAGAAGCATCCGTATGGTATGGATCTTCTTTTTGTCTATTGTATGAAAGTAGGGTGCTCTCCATGAGGCTATAGGAGCAGCCTGGGAGAGAAAAGGCATTGAAACAGGAGTGGGAAGCCTGGGCATTTGAGCAACTTGGGCCAGTCTCTCCTATATGACTTCCATTTATAGCTTATGTGTCAGTTAATATCCAGCCAATAATAGCCTCACATAGCAAGGAAATTTGTGGCAAATGACTACGAGTTTAGACCTAGTAAGATCCAACTGTAGGCTGAGAGCTGTTTTTCAAGAGGAGAGTAGCTATCCACAGAAGATTGCAGAGCTCTGCTTTAAAATCCTTAGCCATTATCACCAATAGGAACCTGCTGAAGGATCCAACAGTATCCTGATCTGCCACAACTACTTCAAGCAGCATTGATCTGATGGATCATATTGCCTAAATGGAAGAACAGCTTGTGTAGAAGCCTGGGCTTATTGGAGGACTTTCTTTTGTTCTTGATGCCACTCCAAATAAATGTCTTTTCATGTCACTCAGTAAATATAGCAAGGTAACACATATAAATGAGGATTATCTTGTTGAAACATGGTACTCCTTACCTAAAAGGGATATCTCAACATGCCCCACACCTTTGGGTCCTTAACATTTTCAGTAATATAGAAGGCACAGAAAGTTTTGCTGGATTTATTCCCCATACTCTATAACATGTCAATGTGTTACAAATAAGTCTAGAGTAATTGCTTACTTTTGTTTTCAGACCCAATGAACATAATTTCAATGAAATTGTCCAATGTGATGACTTGTGAGTGGGAAGCATGATCAAGATCCCTGTGAAATAAATTAGAGCATATGGCCAGAGAATGTATATATCCATGGAATAAAATAGTGAAAATATATTAATGGCCTTGCTAGTTGAAAGCAGACTTTTTGTGGTAGAGCTTATTGATAAAGATGGAGAAAAAGATATTTGCTAGAATAATAACTGTATTAGGGGATATATTAATTTGCTCAAGCAATAAAGCCACATCTGGTGTAGCAGATGCAACTGAAGTCACCATCTGGCTAAGTTTATGACAGCCCACTGCCATTCTCTCAGATCCATCTGTCTTCTACCCAGGCCAAATGGACAAACTGAATGGAGACATGGTGGGAATTACCATCTCTGCGTCTTGCAAGCTCTTAATGGTGCTACTAATGTATGAAAATTCTCTAGGAATGTGTTTTTAATACTGTTTTAGTAATTTCCTTAGGTTGAAGCAATTCTAGTGGTTTCCATTTGGCTTTGCTTTTATAAAGTCTTCACTCTACAGGTCAGTAAACAGGTCAATGTGTATTCCACCAGCTGTTGAGTATATCCATTCAACTTTGCATTTAGAACTGGGTGAATAACCATACAATGAGTTCTGAGATGCCATGGGCTTACTGTGAAATGAACCTGAGCTAAAATTCCGTGGATCACCTTGACCTCCCTAAAACCCTCCACAAGCCAGCCTACTGATGGACCAGTCACATTTGGGTCTTTTAGAATTAGTGTCAATTCAAAACCAGTGCATATCAGCAGTTCCTTAACAGAAAGGTCTAATTATGCCCATTTCCTCAATGCACAGTTACACTGATAAAAGTTACACATCCCCATGGGGAAGGCTGGGAGAAAGAGTAACACTATTGTAAATTCTTGATAATGTAATGGAGTCATCTTCACGGACATTTGACTGCTCCTTCAATCAAGAGGTTTGGGGTCTGCAATTTGGAAATTGGTTGTGGGGAATTTAGTCTGTTTTTATTATCTAGGTTAGACTTTTGTTCAATCAACCTAAAACTGTATTCCTTTTGTAGATCAAATGTGAATTTAGTGTTGTTGTTGTTGTTGTTGTTAGGTCCCATCAAGTTGGGTCCAACTCATAGTGACCCCATGTACAGCAGATCAAAACACTCCCCGATTTTGTGCCAATCACATGATCTTATTGATGTTTAAACCCGTTTTTGCAGACACTAACGATGTGATTAGCTAGTCAATGCCACAGAACCACAATATTCAGACTATTCTGATTACTGCTTTGAATTTTCTCTCCGTTATGGTACCACCACCCACTTTGCCTTTGGCAGTTGAGTACCACCACTTTGGCTCCTGCCTCCTGAGAATGCACTTATGCTCATAGGTTTTAGATTTCCTGATTTAGTGACTACAGTTGTCACTGAATGTTCTGGGCTAATGAAGAGAGGAATAACAGAGTCAAGGATTCCAGGACTCTGTTCACAAGTTTATTTCCCACAGTACTGGTTAAAGGGATGCCTTCTGGACCCTCTCAATATGAGCAAATAGATCTTAAATGATAATACACTTAGATAGTCTAATCTCCCTGTACTTTTGAATCCTTTCCTGTACATGAAACCATAGTAGTCCCAACATGTACAACTTATTGGTGGTAGCTTACCTCTTCACCCATGTTTCACCCAATCAACCAAGCAGTCTCTGAGAATGTTTTCTTACTCCCAGAGATACAAAAATGTATGAAGGTCCTCTGTTTGGAGAGGCCACATCACTAAATTCAACTGGATCCAAGTTTAGTTTTCTCTACTATCATCCCACATCCTTAATATCTGTTCTCACACATGTTCGTTGTATTTCTGATTCATGCAGTTCTTTTGGAATAATCTTCAGCAATCCTAGTCCTGAAACTACATAGATGAATGTCTCCTTCACGGGCCATCATTGAACTATTCACGTCATTATGTGGCTTTGATACTTACTGTGGTAATTTGAATCCGGAGTCCCTCTTTCTCTTTCTCACAATAGCAGCTACCTGACAATCTCTTTATATAAGCTATTTTTCTAAAAAAGTTTTAAAGTGTCATATACACAAATACTCAGATCTTTGTTGTTGTTGTTAGGTGCCATCGAGTTGGTATCCAACTCATAGCGACCCTACATACCACAGATGAAACACTTTGTCAGTGCTTCTCTGCTATTCATAGGGTTTTCAATGGTGGATTGCTTTTTGAGAGTAGGTTGCCAGGTCCTTCTCCCAAGCCTACAGTATCTGGTGTTCCCAGGCAGTCTCCCACCCAAGTACTATCCAGGCCCGGCCCTGCTTAGCTTCTGAGATCTCATGGGATCAGATGCCACAGTGCTACGGCTGTAGGCACTCAACTCTTTACTTTTCTTATAATGTCATCAATTAGCAGTATCCAGCAGGAATATATGTTTGTACTACTAGATCAAAAAATGGACTATCAGTTCTTTCTTTACTACATAATAATCTTTAGTATTTTTAAATCAACTAGAGAGCCAATGCCAGAAATTTCAGTATCAATTTAAAAAATTTTTTTCTAAAATTTCTTCCTCTTAGGGCCAGACACTGTGGCACACACTTGTAATCCCACAAACATGAGAGGCTGAGGCTGGAGAATCATGAATTTCAGGCCAAAGACAGCCTAAGAGACTTATCAAGCCCTGTCTTAAAATATTAAAAGGAGGATGGCTGAAGATGCAGCTCAGTGGTCAAGATTTGCCTAGCATTCACCAAGCTCTGGGTTCAAGTTCCCAGTACAGAAAAGAAAAAAAATTAAAAATCTTCCTCTAGAAGCTCTTTCAGTACCAAAATCTATATTAAGAATATACAGAAAAGTAGAGGGAGAAGGTATTGGAGCAGGGAGAATTAGACAGTTTATTATAAAGAATTAGCACACATGATTATGGAAGCCAAGAATCCCAAGATTTGCATTTGACAAACTGGAAATTCTGAAGGGATGATACTATACGTTCCATTTTGAAAGCTGCATGGTTCAAAATCCAAGAAGAGTTAATTTACTTTTAGCTCAAGTATGAAGGAGAAAAACACCTATGTCTCAGCCCTATCCATTAAGTAGAAGTTTGCCCTCACTCAGTCACTCTTCTATTCTGGTTTTCAGTTGATTGGATGAGGCCCAGCCACATTAGGAAGGACAATGCATTTTGCTTAGTCCAGTGATTCAAATGACAATCACATCCAGAAACACTTTCACAGAATAATGTTTGACTAAATATCTGGGCAACCCATGGCCTAGTCAAGTTGACATATTAATGATCACAATGAATTTCAATTTAATGAGTCACTCATTCAATAAAAATTTAATGCCTCACACTATGTTTTGTTGGTAGCAGATAAAAATAGTTGGATTACTACACTTAAGGTCAGTTTGAAATATAGTATATGAATAATATACCAAAGATAGAATGTAATTAGGTGGCTCTAATAATATACTTAAGGCAGATTTCCTTTATGCAAAATCCTCCTAAAGAAACTATTAGTTCTAACTAGTGCATTAGGGAGACAGGAGTGGAATAATTTAGGCTTATGGGAAAACAAAATATTTGCTCTAGGCCTTGAGTTATAAGTAAACATGAATATGTAAATGTGAAGGACAAGTATAATTTCATTCTCCTTAGAAGGTGCAATAAAGAAAATTACATAGAAAAATTATTTTTCTTAAATTTGAATTCCATTTGATATTATTTGGACTTAGAGTGAATAAAAGGATATTCTGAGAGGGAGGCCTAGAAAATAACATGGAAGTCAGATCACAGAGGATTTGACAATGAATACCCACTGAAGACTTTTGAGTTATTGTTGAGAGTGAACTAGGAATGTGCTGATGCAAATTTGAAATAGTAAGAGGCAATAAAAATATAGAGAAATGTTTTATGGAAAAATTCTTGAAAACATAGTAATGTGCTTGAATTTCTAACCCTTGAAGAAAGCATTAGAAATGATTGTAGCATTAGCGAAAAACAGAAAACTAGAAGAGATGCTGATTTAGAGATGAAAGATTAATATTTAAATATATCTATCTAGAGAAACATTTGACATGAGAGGTTCATTAAGTAACTGTCCAGTGTACTGTGACTTAGGGAAGACTTTCAGGCTATAGGAGTATTTAATGGCCATACATCATTGTTGTTGTTGCTGTTAGGTGCCATTGAGTCAGATCAGACTCATAGCTACCCTATATGCGACAGAACAAAGCACTCCTCAATGCTATGCCAGGCACATGATCATTTTTATGTATAAGACCAGTGCTGCAGGCCCTATGTCAAAGCATCCAGTTGAAGATCTTCCTTTTTTTATTGATCCACCACTCTCCCAAATATGGTGACCTTCTCCAGAGATTGGTCCTTCCTGACAACATGTCCAAAATATGTCAGACCCATTCTAGCCACTTCTTCTAGGACAGATATGTTGGTTCTTTTGGCAGTCCATAGTATATTCAATATTTGTTTCCAGCACCATAATTAAAAAGCATCAATTCTTCTCCTGTATCCCTTATTCAACATCCAGCTTCCACAACAAGCATATGATGCTGAAAATACCATGGCATGAGTCAGGCTCACCTGTGTCTTCAGTGTGACATCTTTAGTTTTCAATACCTTAAAGAGGTCTTTTGAAATAGCTTTTCCCAAAGTAATGCATTTTTTTTATTTCTAGACTGCTGCTTCCATGAGTATTGATTGTAGAACAAAGTAAAACAAAATCTTGGACAACCTCAATCTTTTCTCCATTTATCATGAAGTTGCCTAGTGACTCAGTTTTAAGGCTTTGTGTTTTGTTGATGTTGAGGTGCAATCTATACTGAAGGCTGTGTTCTTTGATTTTCATCAATAAATGTTTCAAATCCTCTTCTCTTTCAGCAAACAGTTTTGTCATCTGCATAACACAGGTTGTTAATGAGTCTTCCTCCAATCCTGATGCCAAATTCTTCATAAAGCCCAGTTTGTGGGATTATTTGCTCAGCATAGAGATTGAACAGGTATGGTGAAAGGATACAGGCCTGACACACACTTTTCTTGACTTTTAACCCAGGCAGTGTTTCCTTGTTCTGTTTGAACAACTGCCTCCTGGTATATGTCCAGATTCCTCATGAGTACAATTAAGTGCCCTGGTTTTCCCATTCTTCGCAATGTTATCCATAATTTGCTATGATCCACACACTCAAATGCCTTTGCAGAGTCAATAAAACATAGATACATATCTTTCTAGTATTTTCCTCTTTCTGCTAATATCCATCTGACATCAGCAATGATGTTCCTAGTTCCATTCCCTTTTCTGAATCTCACTTGATTTTTCAGCAGTTCCCTATCTATATATTGCTGCAGTCATTTGAATGATCTTTGGCAAAATTTTACTTGCATATGGCATTAATGATATCATTTGATAATTTCTATACTTGGTTCAGTTCTCCCTTTCTTTGGAATAAAGACAAATATGGAACTCTTCCAGTTAATTGCCCAGGTAGCTGTTTTCTAAATCTCTTGGCATAAACAAGTTAGCACCTCCAGTGCTGCCCCTGTTTGTTGAAACATCTCTATTGGTACGCCATCAATTCCAGGAGCCTTGTGATTTCTTCAAGGTAACTTCTACTTCCTCTTTCAGTACCATTGGTTCCTGATCATATGTAACCTCTTGAAATCATTGATCATCCACCAATTCTTTTTTGTATAATGACTCTGTGTATTTCTTCCATCTTCTTTTGATGTTTCCTTCATTGTTTAATATTTTCCCATAGAATCCTTCACCATTGCCATTTGAGGCTTGAATTTTTTTCTTCAATTTTTTTTTTTCAGTACTGACAGTGGAACACAGGGCATCGTGCTTGCATGCTCTGCAAGTGCTGGACCACTGAGCTGCACCTCTAGCCCACTTTTTTACTTTTTGAGACAGTGTCTCACTAAATTACACAGACTGCCTCTGGTGTAGAACTTACTATCCTCTTGCCTCCGCCTCATAAACTACTGGGATTATAGGCATGTACCACAGGACTAGGCTTCTTCAATTCTTTAAACTGAGGAAAACAGAGCTCGTTCTTCCTTTTTGGTTTTCTATCTCCAGTTCTTAGCACATCATTATAATATTTTATTTTTGTTTTCTCAAGTTGTCCTTTTAAATCTTCTGTTTAGTAGTTTGACTTCATCATGTCTTCCTTTTACTTCAGCTACTCCACGTTCAAAAGCAAGCTTCAGAGTACTTTGTCATGTAATATTTTCCTTTTCTTTTTTCCTGTCTTTTAGTAATATTTTGCTTTCCTCATGAGTGATGTCCATGCATAGTATGGTGGAAATTAAAATAAAAAATTTTAAAAGAGAAGCAAAACTTATAGGAGTGAAAGAAATGTCTAGAATTGGTGAATATTCTATGTTAAAATACAAGCAGAATCACTACAGTGAACAGAATAATAGCAATAAAAAGTCCTACATTGTTAAAAGACATACATAGATATAGATAGAATTTTTAAATCTGATCAAATAAAATTAAGTATGAGATAGCAATTGTGTTGGATTTTTGTTAGTACTACTTAGGTTATTGGATAAAAAAGTAACTATAGCCTATTTTGTAAAGACATTGGTCAGTAAAAGAAAAAACATATTAAGAATACACCAAGGTAGCAACAAAATTTTGTCATTTTTTCCAAGAGGAAATAGAAAGTTCTTTATTTCTTTGGTATGGAAAAATAAAGATCAAAGACAAAAATAAATTTGAGTTTGGTAATGCAGTTACTTCATAGAGGTAGCTGTTGGTTGAAGTGCTCAATAATTTAGAAAAGCTAATATAGTTAGCAAAATTAATTCTAGGATTGAAATTTTTTTTCAATTAAATCTTTATATTGAAAAACCACAGAGAGAACAAGTGCTTCAATATTAAATAGTTATTTTACCTAATTTGGGTGAAGAATTGCAATAAGAGAAGAATGTGTGTCACTTAAACCATAGCAGTTTTACTTTGTAACTATCAAGTAATAACACATTTGATTTATAGTGACATTGAGCTGAAACATCAAGTAGTGAAAATTTAAGGTGCCAGTTCAATTTCCTATCAAATAACCCAGCCATTTATAAGTGAAAGTTCCCATATATCACTGATAAATGTAAAACAAGAAGTTTTTCAGATTATAAAAAACAAGTTCAGGAATACCTAGCTTTAAAAATATAATATCTTGATTATAAAATTGATAAATTATCATTTATTTTATGATGGTTTCTTTGACACTTGTAATCATTGCTTATCTATTAGTTTATACTGTCTTATTTTATTTTGAGCTGTTTTTCTCTTTCATTTTGCTGCTAATATAGCCTATTTGTATCTTTTATAAATTATTAAGTTCTGTTAACTAACAAACTGTATTTTTTTTCAATTTCCTCCATAAAAATTGACATTGCTCCATAAATCTGCAACACTATCCACATAGGATAGTGTAATTATTGTACATCAAATATGTTTTTATTTTTGCTTATTGGTCGGGTTCCATTTGAGGTTGTTATGTAGTTTTAGGAAGGTGGATTGGAATATAAAATAAAGGAAATTCTACAGTTCTTCAGAAACAAAATATTTAATATTTTGGATAAAATTTGGATAACATTTTGGATATAACTTAAGCAGACACTATAATACTGAGAGGAACAGACATTATCAAAAGTTATTTATTTTTTGTTTATTATTGCCTGACATTGCTATTTCTCTAACACATTAGTTATTCACCTATAAACAAGGGTGCTTAAGTTGATGACAGTAGAGATTACGAGAAATGTCAGTTCATGAAAATATCAGTTATTTTTAAAAAGCAAATTTTGGAGATCGCAGGAAAAAGTGATGCCTTCATGTTAATCTGAAACTGTTGTAAAAGTTGAAAACTTCATGGTGTATGAAGTATAATGAAAGAAATAGACTTGAATGGATTATCTAAAGAGATAAGTAATAAGACTTTTCTCAGAATGTAGGAAAGTAGATAAGTACCAGAAAGACATGACAGCTATAAAGTGAAGTTAAAGTACTTGTTTAGTGTTTCAGTAGGCATGCAACATTGCAATGAATAGAAACTATTCAACAGACAAGTGAGTCATGTAGAAGGCAAGATAAGTTTTATAGCAGGAGAAGCACATTGCGGCTGAGTGCCAAACTTCTGAAGGCAAACTAGATGTAAATAGTATGAATGTTTCTATTGCTATTTTTCCTTTATTTCCATTTGTTAGCTCAGCATTGTGACAATTATGAGAAAATAAAGTAGAATTATATTGCATGAGAAAATTAAATTATCATTAATATAAAAATAAACCATAAGATTTGATGACTAACATTTTTGCAATGTTTAATTCTGAATCAGTGATAAACTTCAACAATGTATTTAATCAAATTGCTGCAGAATAGCTGAGCATTTCTAAAGCAATAGTTTGGTTTTCTTGGTACATGGACAAAATTTCTAGTTGCTTCACTTCAAGCAGTTTAGAAGAAAACTGGATTGTGTTTGAAATAATCAAATATATAGTGATCATCTCTTATATCATGTAACAATCCAAGTCTATATTCAGTTAATCATTTAAGACATCAGAGTCACAAGGATCTGACAAAAGTCATATATGAGTATTCTTGACATTGATTTATTGCTTAATAGGTATGTTCCATAAGTGTTGTTGTTGCTGTTATTGTTAGGTGCCATGGAGTCAGTGTCCGACTCATAGCAACCCTACCTATAATAGGCAAAGCAGTATTGTTAGTGCTTCTCTGCAATTCATAGGGTTTTCAATGGCTGATTTTTTGGGGAAATGGGTTGTCAGGTCCTTCTCCCACCATAAGTATTAGGAATCTGAAACTCCATATATTATGTTCATTTTTATGAGTAAAAAGGCCTTTTATACTCTAAAAAGTCCATTCATTAAATTAAAAATAAATCATATTATTTTAAATTTAAAACAAATGAAATATGCCCTACTACAGTGTCCTGCAAAAGAATAACTTGTCAATTTGCAGAAAGAAATAAAGAAGATAGGAAAAGGTTGCAGTAGAACTATATCTGAAGGAGTAATATTAGTTTGACCTCAGTAAATTATTTTAATAAATTATTTTGAAAACGGCAGTCCAGTTGTAAGCCTCCCCCTATTTGAAATATCTTCCTTACTTATCTATTTTTGAAAATAGTTCTCAAAATTTTAAATACAGCACAGCCATATTAATAGTATTATACTACATATCAATGACTGATTTCTGGAATAGGTATTTCAGAAGCAAATGAGCCTTAATTCAGTGAGTTTTATGAGGAGATTTTCCCCTTAAGAATTCTTACTGCAAGGTTACTATAGTAAATTATTTAGCAAAGAATGAGAAAATCAAGAAAATTGATGTGAACTAATCTCAAAACATGCCAAGCTCTGAAATTTATGGGAGGACTAATAGGCAAATTCTATCAGCTTCAGAAAACATTGCTCCATCTTACATCATACATGAGAGTTTAAGTGTATGTGATTGTTTGAAGCATGATTAATGGAAAATCACTGTGATGATATGTGGTGTGATATTTTTGTTAGTCAAGTATTAGAAAGTTACATATTTGTAAACCCTACCAAGTTGTGCCCTGGGTCTTTAAAAGTTAATCATAGGCAATTGTCCCCTACGATTCCTAAATAAATATAGAAGCTATATTAAGTAGGAATGGGATTTAGCTCAGTTGGCAGAGCCCCACTCTGCAGTCTCTGAGGTCCCAAATTTGATTCCCAGCATCGCAAAAATAGAAGGACATGGCAACCCACTCCCAAGGCAATCCTGAAACAATCTACCATTGAAAACCCTATGAGAGTTGCTCTGAGTTGGACATGACTCGACAGCACCTAACAACAACATCAACAAATTAAGTAGATGCAATTCTATAACTTCTATGCATGATTACTGCCTAAGATTTTAGCTGAAATCTGTAAGAATTCCTAAATAAATTACCATCTAGATAAAAGAAAAATCTTCTAAAATATTAAATTATAGGCCAAGATATGGAGAGTCAGTGTATTTACTCTTTAATCACATTGTCATCTCATAATAGAGGGGTATGAACTCCATGGAAATAATGGAAAAATGAGTGGTATATTTATGACATACTATTTTTATTATCTGTCATGTTACATGACGTGTATTTGATAAAATATTCTACAATTAAGAAAATTCATTACAAGGCAGGATTTTAATTGCCTCTAGTCCATCCATCTAGAGAAATGGATTTGCATTTATCATAGCACCAAGGGTCTTCTGCTTTGAAATCTCTGAGAACCCGAATTTGATTCCAGCACTGCAAAAATGGGAGGACATGGCAATCCATTCCCAAAGCAATCCTGAAACAATCAGCCATTGAAAATCCTATGAGGGTTGATAAAAGAAAAAACAAAGGTCTTCTTGTGGTCAACTAAGAACTTTAGCAACTGAGAGCTCTAGGCTAGGTCACTCCCTAAGTTTGTAATATAGTTGAAAAGAAAAAAAATAAAAAATACCTATCTTATGGTGAGTTTAAAAGACTCTACTCTAGCATCCCCTGAACCATTTGAATCTCAAGGTCAATTCAGGAAAAGAGCCAACTTTTACTCAGGCCCTACATCCTTAAGGGAGATTATAAAATACAGCCCAGTAGAAGCCATGGTGCAATCTCTGTGTCTTTGCCAAAGTCACATTTATATTCAGAAAGCAAGAGAAAATGTTGCAATTACTGCATGTATCTGAGACCGTCTTCCTATTGTTTTTAGCAACACTTTAGCATCACTATTATGCAATATAGTTTGAATATAAAATGTTCCCCATAGGCTCATGTTTGAATACTTGGTTCCCTGCCATTGGCACTATTTCAGGAGGCTATGAAAACTATAAAAGTTTACGGCTGTACCACCCTGGCATCTGATGCTGTCTGATATCAGAAGCTAAGCAAGGTCATGCCTGGAGTGGAAGACCACCTGGGAATATTGGGTGTGTTAGTCTTGAGAGAAGGACCTGAAAGCCCACTCCTGAAACAATCAGCCATCAAAAACCCCACAAATAACAGAGAAACACTGACATAGTGCCAGGCATGACACAGCATCAGAGAGTGTTTCCTTCTATTGTACATAGGGTTGTTTGGCGTTCGACCCCACTCGACAGCACATAACACCACCACCATGGAAACTTCAGGAGGTAGGACCCTACTGGCAGAAGTAGATGACTCATGGCCGGCCTTGGAAGGTGATTACCAGGTCCAGTTCAGATTCCAGCCAAGTTCTCTGCTTCCTGGTCCAATGGGATGGCAAGAACCCTCACCACCCATTCGTGCTTCTGTGTACTGAGCTCCTAGGCCATGACTTCTCTACCACTGTGGACTGAAACCCTCTGAAACCATGAGGCAAAATAAACCCTTCTTTCTGGACAGTGTTCCTGGTCACAGCAACACAAAGGCTAACACAACCAATGAGGTGTTTTGTGTTGTGTTGTGTTATTTGTTTGTTTTGTGTGGCAATTTTTACCTGTGCTTTATCTCCCATTTGTCTCAGTCTTTTCTGGAACCTTGCTCCATCAATCCTTCCTTCGTTTTCTTTTTTCATTCTTCCCTATTTCTTTTGTAAATTTCAACTCCTCATTCTTTCCTTTTAAACAAATGAAAATCAACAAAATAATTTAAAAAAAAAGAAAAGA
Source organism: Pedetes capensis (assembly GCA_007922755.1). NCBI lineage: Eukaryota > Metazoa > Chordata > Mammalia > Rodentia > Pedetidae > Pedetes > Pedetes capensis. The sequence goes on along the minus strand of VMDO01006123.1, from coordinate 32,735 downwards.
AAAGTTTTTCTCTCTCCACATAAATCTTTAGTCCCTGACTCATCAGCTTTGTATCTTCACTCTTGAAGGTACTAATCTACATTTGTTTCTAACTTAACTTTTCAATACAGTATTATCCGTGTTCTTGCCACCATCACTCCATTGAAATTTGTTATTCTCCAATGTATCCATACATAGCCATACTGCCAAAGTAAAAACACAAATTTCTGCCACCACTTCACAAAAATACCACCACAAGGATTAAGCATTTGGACTGTGAAGCCACACTGATTCTCTAATCTGTGCTCAATTACCCTATAAATAAAATGAAGCAATGATAAACTGGGCACAGTGGCTCACTCATGCCTGTAATCCCAGCGACTTGGGGAGTGGAGGCAAAAAAAGAGGCAATGATAATAATAATTTCCACAGTGTGGTTGTTGTTGTTGTTAGGTGCCATGGAGTCTTATCCAACTCATAGCGACCCTCATAGGGTTTTTAATGGCTGTTTCAGGATTACCTTGGGAGTGGATTGCCATATCCTTCTCCCATTTTTGCAGTACTGGGACTTGAACTTGGGACCTCAGAGACTGCAGAGCAGCGATCTACCAACTGAGCTAAATTCCAGCCCCACAGTGTGGTAGTGAGAGTTAAATTATTTAGTTCATATACAGAGATAATATCTATATTAAGCTCTACACATTTAATTTGACTATCAGTGCTTCCACTTCCTGAAATGTAAAATGGAAGATTATAACAGTTTATTCCATACAGGAATTAAGTTATGAAGCAAGATGCTTTAACCAGTACGAAGTGAATATAGTAAATAATCAGAAACATCTAGATGTTTTAAAATCCTTAAAATTGTAAGTCTAGATAACCTCTATTATTATTATACTATATTATTATTACTTTGTTTTCTCTAGCTGCTTATTAGCTGTCATCTTTGATATCACTCTCCTTCATTCATGCCTTCTTCTCTACTAATTCTACCTATTCTCACAATAAACCTTATCCAAATCCATAAAATAAGGTTCACCAGGACCTGATGATCCTAGAATTCTGTACATGTTAACCATATATAAATATGAATAACCCTTGTGGGGCCTCGCCCTGCCACTGGACTTGCTCCGGCCGTGAGCAGGGACCAGCAGCCAAAGACCTGTCTTCTGGTGAGGGGGAGCTGGGCACCCAGGAGCTGCACCACTCGGAAAAGAGGCTTCTGCCCAGGGCTGCTCTGAGAAGCCTTGAAAAAGGTAGACTCAGAGGCTTCTGCCCAGGGCAGCTCCTTGCTTCTTTTCTTCCCAGTGAAGACTCCACGTGCTCTGCTCCAACAGCTCTTTATTTCTTCCTTTTCTGTCCAGGTCGGTGGAATGGACCCAGACTGCTCTGTGTATCGCCCTTATATACTCTTCTGGGGCTTGCCAGGGACCAATCAGAGGCAGTTACCTCATACAGGTTTCAGCCAATCAGAGGGGATATTCAAATTTTGTTTTGTAGAAGTAGCCAATCAGGGGTGGTTCCAGAATGGTCCAATCAGGAGCTGTTCTGGGGTTTGGAAACAGCCAATCAGTGTCAAGGGGGAGAAGGCAAGGGAATAGATGCCAGAGCCATTTTGGGGAGCTCAATGACCCTAAGTTCCAGGATGTAGGGCAAAGGTGACTGCCTGGGGAACAAGCCTGTCCTCCAAGGGAGCCTAGATAGGCCCTGGGGGGAACTGCCTTTCTAGGCAGTGCCCTACAAACTCTCAGGAACTTCAAATTCATCATGTCTCAAAATAATACCATCATCTTTTTCCACAAACTTGTTCTCTGCTTATAGATCTTATTCCTACTTCTCCACATGTTTAAAAGGAAAACTTGGATGTTAAATTTGCAACCTTTTCTAACTCCCCCCATATATCCAACCAGTACACATTAATGAGGTGTTATTGCACTTTGGTTGCTCTTCCCACTCCTTCTTTCCCAATTCAGGTTTTCTTAGGTGATAGCTATAGGCTTCTAACTGCCTCTAGGCTGGCTGAACTTTAGTTCCTCTGCAACAAATGTCTTAATGATCTCCATCACTCCTCTGATTAAAGATATTTAATAGCACCTTATTACTGTGAGGACAAAATTCAAATCATTTTGCTCGTCACACAAAGCCCATCATCCTTTTTGTCATTTTCCTAGTAAGTTATTCCTCAGTCATATAGAACTTCTTACAGTTTCCTAAATATAGTTTTGTCTCATCTCTCCAGGTTTTCCATATACACAAATATTTTCTGGCTCCATCTTTCTGGATTGCCTCCACCTTCTAACCTGGCAATCTTGTTCTCTGTGATATTATATAATTTATCTATTAGATTTGTAGACTGTCTCTTCCATTATAAGCATAAAAGAAGGACCATATGTTTGTATTCTTCTATAATTATCACCAGCACCTAGAACAAAGTACATACTCAGTAAATATTTAGTAAAGAATGAATAAGAGTGATGAACAAATTATTATTCTTTTCAGGCAGTATAAGAGCAAACCCATAATAGGCATTCAATAAGTGTTTGTAGATTAATGATAAATTAAAATCATTAAGCAATTAAAGTTTAGCAGTCCAATTCAATGAAAGCAATCTAAAATTAAAGAATCATGTCCTTGTTAAAATTGGAGGGAAATTTCTCCCATTGTGGTAAGGTTGACAAATAGTTTTGTGAATTCAACTATATTCCAGTTAAATTATTTTCCACTCTTTCTCCTATTACTAATTTAGAGGCAACTCCATCAACTTTTGCCCAATTAGCTCTGAAAAAAGAATGAAATATTAAGTACTGAAGAAACACCGTACATATCATGTCCAAATCACTGAACTGATATGTCTGTTATAGTAGAATAACTTTCTATTAAATGTTCAAATTGTGCTGTTATTTGGGCTTGATTGAAAAGGGGTGGTTAGTGTGACAAGCAGCAACATGAAGATGTATTTATACAAACTCCATGCTCAGGGCCAGCTTTGCTTGCAGAATGACAAATAGACATATTTTGTATCAGTCACACCTCAGAAAGCCTCCTATTTTATTCACCATACATAGTGCATCCAAAGCTTAGGAGTTGGGGAATAAAGTATTACTAAGTGCCAGCTGCGAAGGCAGTCAGTAAAAATCCCTTTACCTCTCACAGGGATTAAAAACAGAATTGTGCTATTTGGAAGATTGTAGCTTTCTTATCTTCCACTGCAGATTTTACATATTTATTGTTATGTGATTAGTAAGAAATCCAAATTTCAAAGCCAAAATAATTATTAACATTGCAGAGTGATCATGATTAAAAAATAACTTTTATTTTTTGACTTTGATCAGATATGGAACTATGCTGATATGAGTGATTTTCAAACCTTTATATGTTTAATCATTGCTTTATTTTTAGCTACTAAATGAAAATAAATAAGAAATTTAGATGATTAGATTGATTGAGATAGGGAAAAGGTAGGTAATTTGCTTAATTTCTAGAAATGAAAGGAGGTCACATATCAGTAAGTAACAGTGGGGAGTTGTGTAATAAAAATATTCAGTGGTCTTGGGATGCTCAGACCCAAGGTCTTCCACTGAACCACTTACTGACCATGTGAATAGGGAACATTTAAATTCTTGTATTTCATATGCCTTATTTCTAAAATGATGATTAAATATAATTAACATTTATTAAATCCTAGCAGGGATTTGATACTACACTCTTTACATCATTGAACAATAGCTTCTCAACTTTAAGGAGAAGTTATCTATTTATTCTCGAGTAGAGGAAGAAATAGATTATGTCAACATTTAATAAAATGTCTCAGAAAACAGAACAATTCCTAAGAAGCAAAATAGGGTTCACACCCCACTCTGCTCCTGTACTTGGCTATTTTTGCACAGCATCTTTAGATATAATAATAATATCTTTCTTGGGAAAGTATACATAATGGATGTGAAAGTAACTGAGGTTCATTTCATGAACTCATGTGAAAACTGTAAGTCATTATTTAAACAAAGGCACTATTTTAACAACTACTTTTTAAGCAACTAATATATGCCCATTGCTGTGTTGAAGGATAGTGTAAAAATAATATGTACTATTTTGTTCCATCCTTGAAGTAAGTTATTTTTATATGCACTGTATAGCAAGAATTCATTATAGGGAGTCATTGTTCTTTAGAAATCAAGCAGGATCAAACTCTGGATCTCTTAAGCCAAATCACTTTACTGGAAGTTATATGACAGTTCACATAAAAAGCAGAAGGAAAAAACACAGATCTTAGAACAGGGATCGGAGCATGGTGGGATAGTCTAGGTGGGGAAACTGAATGCCCATGGTCTTTGCAGCATTGTTCTGCTGGGCCGGTCAGTTCTAAACATTCTGACTCTGAGTCATTCCCCTGAATATGTAGATCCCTGGGAAAGCATCTGGTCAGTCAGTTTGAGTGCATGCTCCTCTTTGGACAAGGCAGGTAGGTATTAAGAGGCCCACCATAGTCTTACACAATGTAGGCACATCAAGATGGCATTACCAGTAGAGAAGGAAATGAATGGCTGGCAGGAAAAATGAAAATGACTACCCTAAGGACAATGTCAATGTTATGATACGAATGCTTGTGTTCCTCAAAAATTGTTGAAATCCTAAATCTTGAGGTGATATTAGGAGGTGGTGTCTTTGAGATGATTGGATCCTGAGGATGAAATCTCCTGGATAGGATTGTTGTTGTCATAAGGAACCCTCCAGTTGGTGTCTGACTCATAGTGACCCTATGTATAACAGGCAAAACACTATTGTCAGTGTGTCACTGCTATTCATAGGGTTTTCAATGGTAGATTGTTTTTTGAGAGTGGGTTGCCAGGTCCTTCTCCCAGCCTACAGAACCTGGTATTCCCCAGGTGGTGTCCCACCCAAGTACTAACCAGGCCCCACCCTGCTTAGCTTCCAAGATCTGACAGGATGAGATGCCACAGTGGTACTGCTGCAGGCTGGATAGGATTGTCCTTGTTGTTTTTAGGTGCCATCGAGTCATGTCCAACTCATTGGGACACTCATAGGGTTTTCAATGGCTAATTGTTTTCGGGATTGCCTCGGCAGTGGATTGTCACATCTTTCTTCCATTTTTATGGTGCTGGGAACCGAATCTGGGACCTCAGAGACTGCAGAGCACCACTCTACCAACTGAGCTAAACCCCAGCCCCAGATAGCATAAGCACCCTTATATAAGAGGCTTAAGGAGTTGGGCATGGTGGTGCATGCCTGAAATCCCAGCACTTGGGAGACTGAGTCAGGAAGATTAAGAGTTCAAGATCAACCTGGGCTACAAAGCAAAAACCTATCTTAAAAATCATACAGACAAATAAACAAAAGAGGCCCAAGCCAGATACGGTGGCTCATGCCTGTAATCCCAGCAACTTGGGAAATAGAGGCAGGGGGATTACAGATTCAAAGCCAGAGGCAGCCTTCACAATTTAGTGAGACCCTGTCTCAAGATAAAAAATAAAAACAGGTCTGGGGTACACCTCAGTGGTATGGTGCTTGCAAAAGTAAGCATGACACCCTTTGTTCATCCCCCTAGTATGAAGAAGAAGAAGAAGAAGAAGAAGAAGAAGAAGAAGAAGAAGAAGAAGAAGAAGAAGCAGCAGCAGCAGCAGCAGCAGCAGCAGCAGCAGCAGCAGCAGCAGCAGCAGGAGGAGGAGGAGGAGGAGGAGGGGGAGGAGGGGGAGGAGAAGGGGGAGAGGGAGAAGGAGAGGGAGAGGGAGAGAGAGGGAGAAGGAGAAGAAAGAGAAGAAGAAGGGGAGGAGGAAGGGGCAGCTGCCACCCAAGGATGTTCTCTCACCCTTTCTGTCATGTGAAGGCACAGGTACAAGGTGCCATCTATACACAAAAAGAAGTGCCTTTATTGGACACCAAATCTACCATTGCCTGGATCTTGAATTTCTCAGTCTCCAGCACAATGAGAAATAAATTTCTGGTGTTTACAAGACACTGTTTCACAAGGCATCCCGTTTGTGGTATTTTGTTACAGCAGCCCAAGCAGAAAATCCACCACAGATTACAATGAGTAGAGGATTTCAATGACTCTTCATGTAGGCCTTAAATGACTGATGGAGTTTGAGTAATTAAGCACAGAGAACTCTTACAAGAGCAATAAATTTTGAATAAGTATTACTGTTATACTAAGAACTACGGACTACTACCAATGAAGACAAATAGCTAAGGTTTTTGGATTTGTTTTCTTTTATTTTAGTTTCTTTTAAATGACTGGCAATCTACCAAGGACTATGTTTAAACACAGTCCTCACTGTGTACATGGAAAGAGACTGAAGACATGTTCAATTTTTTTACAGGTCTGTGATCTGTCACAATTAGTTTATTACTGAAAATATTTGATTTCTTAGCAGACTTCAAGAAGTAGATACTCTCATGAGGTAATAGATAAGGAAAATGAGAGATTAAATGACTAGAAAATCAGGTCAAACTGATAAAATAGAGATTCTTGATTTTTCCCACATTGTCTGTAGTTTATGTCAGTTAACTTTACTTTCATTTTATAATTCCCCTGAATTGGCATAATGGTCAAATCAACACTTCCTAATGTCAGATGATCTGCCTGTAGTGATATTTTAGAAACAAATTAGACTGATAAAATAGAGCTTTAAAAATTTATGAAATTTAATATTTAAATACATGATTTTGTTTTTATCTTATTAAATTACAACATAGAATAACAGATGTTAATGACCTGATAAAAGAATCAGAAACATATACTTTAATTATAGACTTTGGATACTTTTGAAACATTATAACATTGCCCTTTAAGCTAATATTGCCCCAAAGAGGATTTATTGATAATTGTAGATATCAATCACTACCACCAAGGACCTTCCAAACATATCAATTACAAGATTCCTAATTGGAATTTTGAGGTATTTTATACCCGATAACAGCTCTTACCATAATGTTTCTTCACCTAATGCTATATTAAAAATTTATTCCATAATGTTAAAAAAGAAAGGAAATCCATTCAGAATGTTTTGCCTTTTCATGAACATACTAAAACCTTTGAGAGTTGTCATTTGTTTACTTTTATTATGCATCAAGTCTTTTACATTTGGTAATTTGGTCAAGGATATATGTAAGAATTTAGGGAATGAATTAATATCCATATAGTAATGATGATAATCTTTTAAGTTTATCAGGATAATTTTAATTGCTCATTTTTATTCAGCCCTTTCTGTATGACAGGAATCAATTCTAAAACTTTATGTCACATATTAATTAGTCCAAGGAAATATTGGGTGGATGCAAGTTTTAGTTGCACTTTATATATACTGGAATTGAGAGGTGAAGGAACATCTAAATAGTCGTACTACTAGTCCATAACAGACCAGGATTCAAATCCAGAGATCCAACAAAGACTGTGAAGGAAGACCACCTATGATTAAATTCAGTCTTTACTCGTACGATTTATTTTACTTTGAGTAAAATAAATTATCCTCATCTTTTACAGGAAGCAAGACTACTTTGTACCCAACTAATGCAGACTGACTCAGTTGATCTGTATACAATTCTTAGAATAGTGCATAATAAATTCTTAATAGAGGATAGCTTTTTATACTCCATTAATTCCCATGGGAGTACGTCACGTGTTGCCTAATGATGGAGATATGTCCGGAGGAATACATCATTAGGCCATTCATAATGATGTGAGCATCAAAAAATATATTTACACAAATACAGATGATGTAAGTAATCTCTTGATGTGGTATCTTAATGCAATCGGAAGATGCAGTAGACATGAAGTGCATGAAGCTGCTGCCACCAAAACACAGTATATTACTTTATTATAAACTTACTTTTAGTAAATTGAAAGTATATCCTCTAAAATAACAGTGCAAGTAGAGCACAGTGAACATATAAAGCAGTAACATTGTCATCTATTACCAAGTATTATTTACTGGACATAATTATATGTGCTACATTTTTGTAAAACTGATCATGCTTATACCAACATTGCTATAGACATGTGAATAATACATTGTGCTATGATGTTACATGACAATAACTTTACTAAGTAACAGGATTCTTTGGCTTCCTTGCAATGTTATGGGACCACCCTCCTATATGTGGTCTGTCATTAACCAACATGTCATTAGACAGCTTATGACTATACAACCTATAGTCATATTTACAAAAATGAGAAAATCATTAAATATTTTGATGAGATACATAAGTAAAAATAATACATCTCTCTATCCACTAATTAACAAGTACACATCAAATACTTCATACAAATCAGAAACTGTGCCTAACTGTGGTGACACAGCAGTAAACAAAATAGAAATTCACAGTGTCTTCATTTAGCTTATTTTCTCAATTTTTTGAGGTTATAGTAGGAAATAAACAAGATACATCCTCAACTTGACTAAAATTCTGTTCACACAGTGGAAAGTATAGCAAACCATTTCTTATTATGTGGTTGGGTAGATGAGATGACTCCTCAGAGAAGAGCAAACCAACTTTAAATCCAAGGTGTAAGAGGGTTGTTTGCCAGCAACAACAGACCCTCAGTCAAAATGCAAAACATTATATTCCATGAGCCAGTTTCCCAGGTAAATGGAGGCGAGATCACAAAATATTGATGAAGTTTGCAGTTAAATTAAAAAAAGAAAGCTCTCCAATTGCAAAACTATAGTCAGGCCACAAAATTTCCTCTATCAGCAATGTCACTTTGATGATGCATCTGAGAGCAATGAGGCTTAAAAGCCTGAATTCTAGCACTTATAAGATTGCTTTTAATTCTCTCCCAGAGCCCACTTTCTTTTAGAAACAATGTTTTCCCCGGAGGCATTCAATAGGGTGTGAGGTATGTTCTACTCCAGATTATTTGCTGCCCAGGGAATAGGTAATGGGGTTGCACAGCAAGAGCCATGACCTCCACATCTCTGCACTTTGAGGAATCCATTTTCACTTGGATTCCAAGCTGGAAGTGATTTTTTTTCCCATTAAAACAAGTTTTAAAAAGCCTCTATCATACCCACCACATGCAAGAAAAGCTGATCCCCAAGAAAAGGCTGTAGATATAGGATGAGCAATCTGGGGACAGATAGGGAGAAAGTTGCAAGGCCAAGCAGCTGTTCTTGCATATAGTAAAATAGACACAAAGTTATGTGTACAGTTACAAGAATTCTGAGACTAGTGGACATGAGAGGAAAGCAAGCAAGGGAAAAGAACTACTGGTGGTAGTGATTAATTCTCAAGTCCTCTTAGTATAGAAATCCAATCCAAAGCAGATCGATTCCATTAGACACACCACTTAAAAGTTATCACCGGTAGAGGGAAACCATAGATGACTGTCACAGCGTACTGTATTTGCCCATGTATCATAGATTACCTATAATTTCCAATATGGTGTGCCATTTTCAACAAATCCATTAATTCTCTTCAAAATATGAATGCTTTAAATCCCTGGAACCAGAAGATACCATTTTTCTGTTATGATTAGGTTTTGATGGCTGGAGCAGATAAAAAAGAACATCATTTACAGAATTATTTCATTATGAGTCATATTTCTCTCTGAGTATATTAAGCAAGTGAAATGAGTATTAACTTCAACAAAATACTTACAGGACCTGTACTATGGATAAAGCATCAAGCACTTTTTTGTGTGAAATATGATGATGAATAAATAATTCCTTCTGTCCAAGGTCTTGCTGTCTTATAGGAAGTTAAGGAAAGTCCCACAGAAATTAGTAACAAGACTGCCTTCACTGACATAGCTTTACTTGGATATAATAATAATGCTTACGAAATCAGAATATTTGAAAAAAACAAGTCAGTGTGGTGGCTCAAGTTTATATTGTCAGCTACTCAGGAGGCTGAGGCAGGAGGATTTATTGAGCCCAGAAGGATAAGACAATGATACCCAATCTCAAAAAAAAAAAAAAAAAAGAAAAAGAGTAACTTGGAAAATTACATGGTAAATTATTTTCTACTGTACTGAAAAAAAATCTGTTACCCAACAATTAAAATAACATGCTCAGGTATGCTTTTCTTTTAGTAACGTTGGTAACATAAGTCCCTCTTTTCCCTTTTCCCATCTCCTTGATCTCTGTTGTTGTTAAGTGCCCTTGAGTTAGGATTGACTCATAGAGACCCTATGTACAACAGAACAAAACATTCTCTGACACTGTGTCATGCTTGGCACTATTGTCTGCTTCTCTAACTTAACATTCTGGAAGTAGAAAGAAAATAATATGGAAAATATTTCTCTTTTAATGAAGAATCAGGAAAAACCTGGATAAGAGAAGAAAGATGAGGAGGTGAAAAAATGTATTCAGGACTGCCCATGGTACAAACATTTACCCAGCTAAGTAGAGCAAGGTTAGGTCAGGCAGCTGCCTTGTTGGCTCCTGAAGTGCCTGTCTGACAGAACACCTTGCAACATGATTGATTTTTAAGAATTCACTAGAGTAAAAGCAAGTAGTTATTTCTTCATATATATATATGAGGAATATATATATATATATATATATATATATATATATATATATATATATATATATATATATATATATGTCTATGAGGCCACCTACAAACATAGGAAAGAGGAATTCTCTAGAGTCATTTTCTAATTTAGCTTGAATGGAGAGAACCTCAGTGGAAAGTAATTTGAGTTTTCAACTTAACTAGTGGAAGGATGCATTCAGAATGAAAATTGGATTTTTTAATATCGGACTTGTTTAAATAACCTAAGGAGTTTGTCGTAATAAAAACTTGGGATATTTATTTGATTTTAGGCTGATCACCTTTCTGACTAGTACGGACAGAAGGACTAGGACTGAGAGAAATCAGGTCCCTGAGGCAGAACATAGGAAACAGAGAAATGAAGATTCAGACCTTAAATTGACTCTTGCCTGATTGTTTATTATTATTATTATTATTATTATTATTATTATGTTGTTGTTGTTGTTGTTGTTGTTGTTGTTGTTATTATTATTTAAATTGTCCTTACCATGAAAAGGTATTCTAAGACACATAAATACAGAGTTAGATATGAATAATAACAGAATACATAATAGAAAGATCTGGAATTAGTAAACAAGGATCCTGGTCTCTTCTCTACCATGAGCTTTTTATGAAATTTAAGCAATCTTATAATCATTCTAGTTTCTTAATTTTTCATCTCTCTCTCTCTCTCTCTCTCTCTCTCTCTCACACACACACACACACACACACGCACGCATACACGCATGCATGTAGCAGATTGTTTCCATGAATGCTTTCATTTATGCCTCATATTAACTCCTCAGGGTAGGTCTTTTTCCCCTCATTTTAAGGACAAGAACACCAAGGTTCAAAAAACTCACTCTAACCAGTGACCAACTCAAGTTTTTCCTTTCAATCTTTCCTGCAATATCACTTTAATGCATCAAAGAGGCAGTAAGAGTTTTGCATACTAAAAAAATGATGGAGAAGTCTTAAGAGGTATCTGTAAAAACTAAAATCCACAATATAGGAAATTTCAAAAAAGCATTCCAGTTGAAATTAATAATTGGTAAGTTCATTTGGAAGAATTGCAATATGTCTACATCTAGACCTTTAATTAAAGTTAACATTGTGTTTTGATGTCTGAATGTCAGTATTGTAATGATAAAAATCATGACATGAAAGAAATGTCAAAATGCTCTCAGCTTTAATTACTTTTGAGTGAAAATAGAAGAGGTAGCAGTTTACTCAAAATGAATCAATAGTATAGACTAGTATTAATTTAATCACTTCTAAATTCAGATTAAAATATGTATCAGTATACCATTAAAATAGTTCATATACAGATTACATGTTCACAATCCCCGTGAGAATGATAAAACAGCTCTGGTTTCATCCTAGTATATCATTAAATGGACAATTTATAACTATATTACTTCCTGCCCAGTTTAGGTAAAATTGTTGTTGTTGTTGTTGTTAGGTGCCGTCGAGTCGAGTCCGACTCATAGCGACCCTATGTACAGCAGATCGAAACACTTGCCGATTCTGTGCCAGGCAAACAATCTTATTTATGTTTAAGCCCATTGTTGCAGACACTGTGTCAACCCATCTGGTGGAGGGTTTTCCTCTTTTGCGTTGACCTGCCACTCTTCCAAACATGATGTCCTTCTCCAGGGATTGTTCTCTCCTGACTACATGTCCGAAATATGTAGGTAAAATTAGAAAAAGTGAAAAATAATCTAAGTGTTTTTTTGATATTCTGTAGTAAAAGTATGTGAATTAAAACAGCCAGTCCAATATTTCAGTCTCTAAATTTACACTTCTAATCATATTTCAATGATCTGTAATAGTTACCAATCAGACAGAATTTCAGAAATTTCCTGAAATAATCTATACCAAGAAAGGTAGATTATTCATTCAGGGTTTTTTCTGCTGCTGCCTAAAAATTCAATGGAGATTTCATAGCTTTCTCCATTAGCTGGCATTTTCTGGTCAGTTAATCATGAATGTCTAGTTAGTCCTTGCTTATTGATTAATAACAGAAAAAATAAAAGCTATTAACTTGCTTCAAACCCCAGATTTAAATTTTTTATAAGCTCAAAGTGTTCTTCAAATTGAAAATTGTTCTGCAAATTATTTTTATTCATGTATTATGCAACCAAAAAGGCTGGAATATTTAGCCATATACAATGTCTCAGTAACTAAGGGAAACATGGTCTATGGTTGAACATAATTTTCTGTTCATCTCAGTCAACTGAGGATAATTATGCTGCACTGGAAATCTCTTCCTCTGGGCATGTGAAAGTGGAGCACCTAGTCTTAGTACTTAATTTCCACCAGTTCCAAACATTACTATCTTTCATCCTGCATCTATTTATTGAGCACTGTATGTTCCAGGGACTTTTTTATCCTCATGGGATACAACAGAGTGCAAAGAAAGAAAAGCCCCCTACCCTTTTCCTAGTGGCTGGGAGGGAGGCAGTTAAAACATATAATAAGTATGTAAATTACATGGTAGAAAATATTGAGTCTTAAGGAAGACAAAGAAAATATACAGGAGGGGAAAGAGTACTGAGTGTGGACAGAGGAAGCTGCATTATTAAACACAGTGGTCAGGGTTGGACTCTGGAGGGGACAGGGTTGATGAAAAGTTAACTATCAGCACTGCTTCAACAAATCACTCTATTTTTAACACGTGAAAACAAGAAAAACATTGTTATCCATTTCAATTGCATGAAATGAAGAAACATAGCTCCCAACACATTTAAAATGCAAATTATGCTGGCTCTCTTACCAAGAGTTTCCCTTGCAGGAAAAAGAGATTAGGTCACTTTGTTCAAAATAGATCAAATTTTTAAAAAATATACTCTACACATTGGAAATTAATATTCTAGGAGAGAGGAAGTAATCTTTTAATATATCCTCAAACAAGATTAAGCTACAACTGATGGAGATCCTCCAGGTACTACTGAAGTTTTCGTATTAAAGACTGAAAAGAAGCAAGAATATTCAAGGTAGAGTAAAATAACCTAAGCATGCACATACAATTCCTTTCTTGGAACTACTATTATTTCATACATTCTGGAGCCTGTATGACTTTAGGTGAATCTCTTACTTAATAATGACAACAATAACTCATATTTATTGAAAGCCTATTTTGCAACACACATTCAAATATATGTTCCATTATTGCTCCCAACAAGTCTGTACAGAAGGCATTACTAAATCACCATTTCAGAAAAGAAGTCAAGGAAGTTTAGGCGTATGAAGAATAAATGCTATAGCTAATCTCTCTATCCATGCATTTTTATTAGAGACCCTGAGCTCTTAAATATAATGCAAAATTTACTCTTGTAGGTAATTTTGACATGCACTACCCCAATATATATTGAATATAACACAATCCATTGGGATACAGGAAAAGAGTATTAGAATCTTAATGTTCATCTAAAACTAAGAAAAATACCACTTTAGCATTATACTTTGTTGTTGTTAAGTGTCATCAAATTGTGTCTGACTCAGAGGGACCCTATATACAATAGAATGAAACTCTCCCCAACACTGTGCCATGCCCAGCACTATGTCAGTGCTTCTCTGCTATTTATAGGGTTTTCAGTGGCTGATTGTTTGGGAATCGATTGCATGAGAGTGGGCTGCCAGATCATTCTCTTGTTTTATGCATTGCTGGGGATTGAACCCAGGGCCTCACAGTGTGCAGAATAAGCACTCTAACAACTGAACTAAACCCCAGTCCACAATAATACTTAGTAGTAATGAAGCCTGATGCTCCACACAATTTGAACCTCACATAGTCTCCTTTCTCAGACCATAGGCACGCACCTCCAAGAGGGGAATGAGAGTGTAGGAGTGTCACAGTAAGAAGAGTTGATAGTAGAAAACTTACTGGTACCCTCAATTTCAGTTAATTGCTACATATTGTTGTTTATTAAACAATCTAAAGGCATTTACAAACTATGTGAACTAGTCTGAATAAATAAACCCTCACAAAAGAAGTGGGTTGTTGAAAATTCTTCCTTCAATGAGACTTGTGATTAAGCAGGGTACGAATAACTCAAGCACAAAGAAACTTACATCTATATAAAAGAAAGCAATAAAATGGCACACTGAGAGTTTTCCCACTTCTTTAATGCACATTTTGTCAGTCAAGTCACATTACAAGTTTCAACAAAGATATCTAATCAGATCTGACCCATTTAGTCATGGTCTTTTCAGCCAAGACATACATTTTTGCTAGCACCAAAAAGGTATTATGGTGTTAATAAAGTACTTAAAAAGTATTTTGTTTCATTTCCTCACTTCCATCTTACATATTATGTTAATTACATAAATAATTATACAAGTACAAGTATATGATTTATAAAAATAAATACTGATGCACTAGGGAGACATTCACAAAATGTTTGCTGATAGTTGTGAGATCATAGATTTGGATGATCAAACAATTAACATTACAATGAATGATTTATATTATAAAATTAACATTACTTCTGTATTCACTAAAAACTTCATAGGAATTAAGTGCCCATACTTGCATCTTTAAATATCTGAGTGAATCTTATTTTCCCAAACTTACTTATAACTCTGATTTATTTTCTGACTTTCTATAAATGGTTTTATTTGGACATGTATATATGATTTGACCTGCAGCCATACCACTGTGGAGATGTCCTATCCCATTAGATCTCAGAAGCTAAGCCAGGTCAGGCCTGGTTGGTACTTGGATGGGAGACCACCCGGGAACACCAGGTGCTGTAGGCTTGGGAGAAGGACCTGGCAACCCACTCCCAAAAAACAATCAGCCATTGAAAACTCTATGAATAGCAGAGAAGCACTAACAATAGTATTACACATGTTGTACATAAGATCACTATGAGTCAGATATCGACTCGATAGCACCTAACAACCACAACAACCTGTATGATTTTGTACAAGAATGTCATATGTTTAATTTATTTTCAGGGCACTTTAACTCGATTAAAATATAAAATATTAATTCTTCATTGATATGGTCATTTACACAGATTCCTTCCTTTAACTGCTATTTTTTTCTGTCGATAAGCTTCCAATCCTCTCAGGTACTTAGCCTCAAAGCTTATCTGTTTCTTCTGTCTCTTTATATATAAATAAATCACCAAATCCTGCCATTTCTTTCTCTTCACAACACTCCAGTTTATCCTTTCATTTACATCCATTACCACCACTATCAATAATCTTAAATTCCAAATAGATATTAACAACTTCTTTTTGGCTATTCTGCCTTGTTATGCCCAATACCTACACAATAGCCATAATCTATCTGTCTCATCTACCATATTATTGTAATTTAAAGATTAATTTTAAAGATTCTAATTTTTAAAACTAGAGTATAAGTTCTCCTCAAAACAACAACCACAAAATCCTCCCATATATAAACTCTCCTACTTGCCTTACAAAACTCTCTGCCCATATCTTTATCTTGCAAATTTACCCTAATCATATTCTGTATTCAGTCTGTTGTCTGGTACAAGGAAATAATATGAGGCTCCTTTTTGAACTTTCCTTGCATTTTATTGATAAAATACTAAAACATTTGGTTTTTCTTTCTATTATAATGATTCAGGTATAGGTTTTCCTTTATATAGATTACCTTTGGTGATAGAAACTATGTGTCATACATATTTTTAATTCCTAGCAACTTTGGGGGCTGGGATTTAGCTCAGTTGGTACAGTGCTGCTCTGCTGTCTCTGAGGTCTGAAGTTCAATTCCCAGCACAGCAAAAAATAGGAAAAGGATGTGGCAATCCACTTCCAAGGCAATCGCGAAACAGCCATTGAAAACTTTTGAGCGTTGCTATGAGTCGGCCACTACTCCACAGTACATAACAACAAGAAAATTTTAGCTTATTTGTATGTTTATTGGCACTCAATATTAATATTCAGTGGGTAAATAAATAATACAGTATTTCTTGGTTATTTACATTGGATTTTAACATATTTCAGGGCTTTAAAGACATTAATATCCTCTACTTGTCACTGATTAGTATATTTGAGAAAACATCAGCTTGTACAAAATTATCACATATATTGAAGCCATATAGACCCACACACAAGGGACAGACATTGTTATTGGGAGGTGCCTTTACATAGTCAACAAGACACAGATAGACATCTTTCTAGCAGGTATCCTCTGCTTTCAGCTAATATCCATCTGACATCAGCAATGATGTCCTTGATTCCAAACCCTCTTCTGAATCCAGCTTGATTTTCTAGGAATTCCCTGTCAGTATGCTGTTGCAATCACTTTTGATTTGTTTTTATCAAAGTTTTACTTGTGTGAGATATTAATGATTTTCTGCATTCGGTTGGATCCTCTTTCTTGGGAATAGGTAAAAATATGGACCTTTTCTAGTCAATTGGCCAGTTAGCTGTTTTCCAAATTTCTTGCATAAACAAGTGAGTACCTCCAGTGCTGTATCTATTTGTTAAAAGATATCTACTGGTATTCATTCCATCAACAAAGGGCAAATATTCCTCAGTATATCACATTTATGAGAAATATTTTAATGAACTTCGTATTTATAGCAGATTCTCAATTTATGTCACTTCATTTACAATTGTATTCACTCCAAAAATAGAGAAGGGGAGAAGAAAAATACACTATATAAAAACTATGGATGATAAATATTTCACCCTTCCATATTCTCCCTCACCTTTCCCAGATTTTCTTTTCATTTTTTGCACTAGGTCAAAAATTGCAGTTTTTTCAAAGATGTGTATAAAATTCACTTAATAAAGCATCCTCTGAATATTATTCTATACCTCTCCATACTCCTTTCCTTAATTTGGATCCTATAAGTATTTGCATCTACTTGTTTCCATTATATCCTTCCTTCTATGCTGTCTTTTAGACAGCTTTATTTTCTTTTTTCTGTTCTACAGAAAATTTCTTCTCTTAAATGTAAGAAGTATCATTATTATTATTATTATTATTATTATTATTATTATTTATTTATTTATTTATTTAGTGATACTGGGAGTTGAATCCAAGGCCTCCTGCTTGCATTCTCTGCAAGTGCTGGACCACTGAGCTTCACCCTCAGTCTTTTTTTTTTTTTTTTTTTTTTTTTTTTTTTTTTTTTTTTTTTTTTTTTTTTTTTTTTTTTTTTTTTTTTTTTTTTTTTTTTTTTTTTTTTTTTTTTTTTTTTTTTTTTTTTTTTTTTTTTTTTTTACTTTTTTGAGACAGGGTCTTGCTTAGTTACACAGACTGCCCCTGGTCTCAA
>VMDO01006123.1:0-12500 GCA_007922755.1 Pedetes capensis | reverse complement strand
TTACCATCAATGATGTCTAGGGCATGAAGTTTTAATGCACTTAATAAGGAAAAGTAAATTGCTTCCTATTAGCCATGAAATGTTGCCACAGAAATTGCCCCCAAAAATGCATTAAGTAAATGTGGGATACGTTAGTAATTAACAAGGATATTGTAGAAAAATATCTGCCTTGCTTAATAGATGCAACAATTAGGAAGAATAAAAATGACTTAAAATCTCTTAAGGTAATTCTAGAGATTAATGTACAATAGTGTGGAATGTAGGATTTTTAAGAGACTTTACACACATGTCTAAGAGAGAGATATTTGCAACATCAAATATAAGGAATCAGTTAATGGAGCATCCCTGTAGTTGATGGAATATCTTGTGGGTAAGAAATTTCTTAGGAACATATTTAAAAGAGCTACTATACTTCCTTTATAGGAATACAAAGAATTTTGTGTCCACAAATTCTAATACTTTGCATTTTATTTTCAAAATACTAAATGAGGTACAGTTAGTAAAGTAATAATTAGGAATTTTTCTTACTAGTACAGCGCGTGATGTTAGACATTCCTTGTAATGTCTGTCTAATATCTCTATCACAATCTTTAGACATAAAGATTGGGACTAATTAATTTTTTATTCTCCATTGTTTGAGATTCTTTAAAGAAGGTTAGACATTTGTTTCAATACGTTCCCTGTATAGTTAACCTGTATCTAACATAGCTCTTAAGTAAAAATCATTGGGGCAATATTTTTACCTGATGAATCATTTGGTAATTTTTTTCCAAAATATTTTTCCACACCCCTTGAGTTCTTATGAAAATAAAGAAAAAATATTGTTTGGAACCAAAAAATTTTAATAGGTTAGAAACATCTGCTTTATAGGAGATAAAGCCAAATTGTCAAATGATACACTGGAGACTTTGAAGTAATACTTCCTCTCAGAAAATAAAGGTAGCTGGCAGTTTCCAAATCCTGCTTTTCATCTGGTATCCAAAATCTCTGAATAAATCCAGGAGTCTGCCATCACACACCATATTCAATTCTCTCATTGCCTGATCTGCATTCAACTCATTATTTGACATATAGACTACTAGAACCTTTATCTTTAAACTATATTCCAAATTGGATCACTTTCCTCATACAAACTCCACAACATTCATTTCTAAATTAGGCTAATTGTTCCTTTCTTCTAAATGTTTTCCTCATCCAGACTTGTGTTCCTCTGACTTGGTCAGCTCTTCATATGTTGACCAAATATGTAAGGTGTGAGTTAGGAACATCATATCTCTGTCAAAAACCCTCCGGTGTCTTTCCATGACATTTAGTTTATCTCTTCATATTAGTATTTATTAGTCTATTGTCTATATATGCCTGCAGCCATAGCCCTGTAGCATCCGATCCCGTCAGATCTCGGAAGCTAAGCAGGGTCGGGCCTGGTTAGTACCTGGATGGGAGACTGCCTGGGAACACCAGAAACTGTAGGCTTGGGAGAAGGACCTGGCAACCCCTTCCCAAAAATCAATCTGCCATTGAAAACCCTATGCACAACAGAGAAGCACTGACAATAGTGTTTCCCCTGTTGTACAGAGGGTCTCTATGAGTCGGATACTGACTTGACAGCACCTAACAACACCAACATTGTCTATATAATGCACTGCAAATTGAATGCCTAATCAAATGAATTTATTTTGTTCAAAGCTGAATCTCCAATACCTAGATCAGTTGGATGATATTAGCTACCTAATTATTTCTTTTCTTCTTTATTTTATCTTATAATAAATTAATAAATTAAAATAAATTACTTTTTACAGTACATGGGAGTTAAACCACGGCCTCTTGCATGCCTGGCAAGTGTTTACACTGAGTTATAATTCCAGTCCCTTTTTTATTTTTTATTTCAGGACAAGGTCTCACTAAGTTGTGAAGCCACTTTCTGGCCTCAAATAGCAAAATTTCTGCCCCAACCTCCTGAGTTTCTGGGATCATAGAAATGTACCATGGTGCTCAGTTTAAATACTTCTTGTGCACATATGTACAGTGGCATGTTTCAATTATTTGAGATTATTCCTTAAATTTAAATTGCATCAAAATTCTTTATAAAAACATATATTGTGCTGGGCACCATGGCACACATCTGTAATCCCAGTAACTCAGGAAACTGAGGCAGGAGGATCACAACATCCACGCCATAAGTAACCTTCACAATTTGGCAAGACTGTACCTCAAAATAAAAAAAAATTATGGGGGACAGAGGAATATCTTAAATTTTTTATTGGAAATTTTTAATGTACACCTTAATGTGATTCATTCTGACATACTTTTCATTGTGACATTTCCATATATGCATTTTGTTGTACATTATTCATATAGGTTCCCCCTTACCCTCTTGTGCACTTCCTCCCCCCATCCCACCAGCCCACTAAAGACTTCTCTACCATTTACTTGTCTTTTTATGGTAATATTTTTCTATATATCCTTGGGTTCCAGTTCTGTTTAAGGTAGAAACTTTTCCTGAAGTGCACTTTCTTTTTACCTTGTCAGAACTAGTACATGCATTTTCTAGACCATCTATAATAATACCATTCTTAGCTTTTTTTTTTCTTTTATTATGGTCCAAGCTTTGTATAGGATTTTTTCCTTCTTATAATTTTGATTCAGCTGCCACATATGAATGAACATGTGGTGTTTCTCTTTCTGAGCTTGTGTTCGTTTACTTAAAATAATTTTCTCTAAATCCATTCATTTTGCTGCGAATGGCCTTATTTCATTTTTTGATTGCTGAGTGGTATTCCATTCTGTATATGTATCATAGTTTTTTTATCCATTCTTCTGTTGAAGGGCACTTTGGTTGATTCCATATCCTTGCTACTGTGAAAAGTGCTGCATTGAACATGCTGATGCAGGTGTCTCTGTGGTATGATGACCCATCTTCCTTTGGGTAAATTCCCAGTAGTGTTATAGCTGGGTCAAATGGTAGATCAATTTTCACTTTTTTAAGATACCTCCATATTGATTTCCATAGTGGTTGCACCAATTTACAGCTCCACCAACAATGTAAGAGTGTTCCCTTTTCTCTGCAACCTCTCCAGTGTTTGTTGTTATTTGTTTTATTGATCTTGGCCATTCTTACTGGTGTAAGGTGAAATCTCAGAGTTGTTTTAATTTGCATTTCCCTAATGGCTAGGGATACTGAGCATTTTTTCATGTGTTTCGTGGCTTTACAGACCTCTTCATTTGAGAACTGTCTACTCAGTTCCTTTGCCCATTTGTGTATTGGGTTATTTGTTTTCTTGGGAGTTTGTTTTCTTGAGTTCTTTATAAATTCTACTGATTAGACCTTTGTCTAATGTATAGATGTAATGCAATACCCATTAAAATTCCACTGACTGAATTTACAGAAGTAGAAAAAGTGATCCAAAAGTTCATATGGAACCACAAAAGACCATGTATAGCCAAAACACTCTTAAACTGCAAAACTAATGCAGGTGGAATCACAATCCCTGACTTCAAGCTATAATATAGGGCTTGGTAGCAAAAACAGCTTGGTACTGGCACAAAAATAGGCCTGAAGACATCTGGAACAGAATAGAACACCCAGAAATACCTCAACACACCTATAGCCACCTTATTTTTGACAAAGAAACAAAGCAAGTAAACTGGGAAAAGGACAGCCTTTTCAATAGATGGTGCTGGGAAACATGGTCACCTGCATGCAGAAAAATGAAAACTGACCCGCATCTCTCAATATGCATGAGAGTTAATTCAAAATGGATAAAAGATCTCAACATAAAACCAGAAACGCTAAAACTTATAGAAGACAAGATAGGCAATACACTCCATCATATAGGCATGTAGTTGTTGTTAGGTGCTGTCAAGTCGGTATCCGACTCATAGCCACCCTTATAGGGTTTTCAATGGCAGATTGTTTCAGGATTGCCTTGGGAGTGGATTGCCAGGTCCTTCTCCCATCTTTGCAGTGCTGCGAATTGAACTCGGACCTCAGAGACTGCAGCGCAGCACTCTACCAACTGAGCTAAATCCCAGCCCCCAATATAGGCATGGCCTGCAGCCATAGCCCTGTGGCATCCGATCCCGTCAGATCTCAGAAGCTAAGCAGGTTCAGGCTTGGTTAGTACCTGGATGGGAGACCGCCTGGGAACACCAGAAGCTGTAGGCTTGGGAGAAGGACCTGGCAACCCCCTCCCAAAAATCAATCTGCCATTGAAAACCCTATGAACAGCAGAGAAGCACTGATAATAGTGTTTCCCCTGTTGTACAGAGGGTCGCTATGAGTCGGACACCGACTCAACGGCACCTAACAATAACAACAATATAGGCATAGGAAAGTATTTCCTTAGTAGGATTCCAATTGCTCAAGAAATTGCAACAAGAATAGATAAATGGAATTACATGAAATTAAAAAGCTTCTGTACAGCAAAAGAAACAATTAACAGAGTCAAGGAAACCCCACTGAATGGGAAAAAATGAAAAAATATCTTAAATTTTTTTAAATAAAAAAGATATAATGTGACAGGTAGATTATATCAGCCATAGAATGCCAGACTATACCATTCACTTAGTAATACTTTGAGTGTAGCCTTCTTTTACTGGGGGGGGGGGGGGAATAAGGGTTGTATTGGAAAACATTAACATTGGTGCTTTTTTGGTTTTGCTATTCCTTAGGAGCATCTCACTAGCTTCCCTTCACCTGCAGGGAGTCAAAGTTGGTAGACAAGTAGGTGTTGGTCAGAAGGCATAAAGACTATTTTGCTATAAATGTGAATTGTAATCAAGCTTTAAATAGGCTTTAGCTTGAGGGGTGATAACAAGATCTCACAAAATCAGTTTTAGTTCTGAAGTTCTTAAGTTTATGCCAGATGGAGATGCTTTCTAGAAAATGATTAGCCCACCAAATACAGGAAAAATCTATCTTAGAATATTATGCTGTATCACAGATTTTTGTTACGGTTTCTGTAACTAATTGTGATTCTACACACATGAAGGATTTTTTCATTTTAATAAAAAAACTAGAAATGTATGTTATCTTTGTATTGCTGACAGTGTAAATGAGAAAATTCTATTGGATTTGAGCTTAAACAATAAATAAGTCTTACTGCCTCAAATATGTATAAATTAACTTATGGCTTGATAGCTTTTGGTAATCATTCCTGGAAAACACATGTAAAGAGGTACTCACATGAATGTGCTTGAAAAATACTCTGTATCAGCTGGGCACTGTGGCGCACTCCTGTAAACCCCGCGAATTCGGTGGTGGAGGCAGGAGGATTACAAGTTTGAGACCAGAGGCAGTCTGCATAAATTAGAGAGACCTTATCTCAAAGAGAAAAAAAAATGGGCTGAAGGTACAGCTCAGTGATACAGCACTTGCAAAGCATGCAAGCGCCAGGCCCTCGGTTCAAACTCCAGTACAGCATAAAAAAATAATAAAAAAAATAAAAAACAACAAAAAACCTCTGTATCATAGGAAACACTTCAAAAAATTTAAACATTGATCATGAAAATTTGAAGTAACTCACATGCATTCAGTTCTGGTAAAATAAACATGCAAATGTCATGATGAAACTAAAACAGAAGTATTTTCACATGCATGATATATACTTACAGTTATATAGGTAGAGTTGTGTATTTTTAAGGGGCACAATATGTTAGCAGGATGTAGGAGACTGTGTGGGAGTTAGAAGTGGTGCAAAGGGAGCTTGGTGAAGCCAGCTCCTGAAGATAGTGAAGGCTTTGGTACTTCGTTAGGTTCTATTTTGTTATTGTAGGTAAATGTATTTATTTGCAAATCAGTTTTTCTCAAGTTACTAAGTGAACTTATATTTTTTAAATACTGAATTTGTGCTATTCATATGACCAAATTAGAAATCTCCATGATTATTTTTTGTTTTCTTTCATTACAAGGAATTGCTTGAAGTGTTTAACTTCACACTTCTTTTTTATATAAATTATGTCAATATTTTAATAAAATAAAACTTTAAAACATATTAATTATATTGTATTGCATGAGTAGACTAGATTTTTATGATAAGTAACAAATTTTCTAATTGATTTTTCCCTATTTACTTATCTGTAAGCACAAATATACACTTAAAAATATTCTTATTTAGAAGAAAGATATAGGGAGGGTAGTATATAGAACATATATTTATCAGCATACAACTTATACTATGTATGTTATGCAATGTGTATCTGAATGCCCAACAAAGCCAACAACTTACTTTTGTTCAAATCATATGTGGCATAATAACTGATCTATTACTTCACTCAACTATCATCACCATTTTTAACAAGGATTCTTGTTGAACAAGAAAAAAGAATGAAAAATTGAAAGTACATTTTTTTTCTTGTTCATCTTGAATTAAATGGCTATAGGAAATAAAGTTTGAAATTAAAGGCCTGAATGCCAACCATCTACAAAATTCTCATATATTTCCAGGACATTTTTTGTAGTTTTTTCATCAGAAAATAACAGCTGCCAAAATTACACTAGAAATCTGTTGCCTGTGTTTGCAACCCAAGACCCTAAAAATCTGCCACTTAGGTTAGAAGTTTCCAAGGTACATCTAGGTTAAGAGTAGAAAGTTTTATAAAAATTAGAACAGAGAGTATACTTTTTGTATTCAAAAATTATTTTAGGACTATTGCAATCCAATATTCAATAAAATAAAATTACAATATTCTTAACAAGTGAATAGTTTACCATTAAAGAAACTCCTACACAGTGTGTGAGAAGGGAGTATTTTCAGAGATGAGATGAGGAAAAACAATGAGCTGACAATTATTGACTACCTTTGTTTTTCGTAGTATTATCATAAGGCTACCCTAGTCATGTATTGAGAAAAGAGAGGAAAGACAATAACAAAGGGAGGTAACATCTACAAGCAAAGGCAAAACCAGTAGTCACAAGCATGAATGCCAACATTTGATGTTGTTTGAGGGGGTGGTTGCTTTGGAGACTTACATCCTTTAAGGTTTAAAAAATAAACTGAAAATTATATTCAAGAATATTTTAAATGTATTTATAGAATTCCATATACTAAGATATTGCTCTTGATATGAAACTCTTTAGGGATAGCAAATCCTGGAATAATGGAAAAATATTTCTTCATACAGGTTGTTTGGAGAGAGCTAGTATGAGTATATGACTGAATACGTATGCAGAATCACATTTCACATAAAATCACAGCTATTGCTGGGATGTAGCTTAGTGGTAGGGCACTTGGTGAGCATAGGTAAAGCCTTGGCTTTGATCTCCAGCACTGCAAAACAAAGAAAGAAAGAAAGAAAGAAAGAAAGAAAGAAAGAAAGAAAGAAAGAAAGAAAGGAAGGAAGGAAGGAAGGAAAAAAGATACAGGTTTTTTAAAGCCTAGAACTCTGGTTGTTGTTGTTGTTGTTAGGTGCCATCGAGTCAGTATCCGACTCATAGCGACCCTCATGGGGTTTTCAATGGCTATTTCAGGATTGCCTTGGGAGTGGATTGCCAGGCCCTTCTCCCATTTTTGCCGTGCTGGGAATTGAACTTGGGACCTCAGAGACTGCAGCGCAGCGCTCTACCCACTAAGCTGTGGTACACATCCATAATCCCAGCAACTAGGGATGCTGAGACAGGAGAATCACAGGTTTGAGGCCAGAGACAACCTGACCAATTTAGTAAAACAGACTTAACAGCAACAAAAAAATCACAGCTATTATTTTTTCTATTTTAATTATATAATAAATAGGAAATTATATTCAATAGAAGATGGTGTGCCCCAGAAAACATTTCATTCCCCAAGGATTAGTAATTCACTTGATGATTTTTCCTAAAAGGATATATCACAAACTTGGGCAAGTGTGAGTTACTGTTGGCTGATAGTTGAGGGAAAATCTAAGCCAAATCAAGTAAAGATTTTTCCTACTAAAGGATTTAGTATTACATTGAAAGCCTCAAAAGTAATATAGAATATAATGTGTTTCCTAAATATTTTGAACATAGAGTTTTTTTGCACAGAATTATTAAATTCCATAGACCTAGTGGTCTATGGAACACAGTTTGGAAATCACTCTTGTGGTAAGGAGTTCTGCTTCACTGTCCATTCATGTAGTGAAATTCTCCCTGGTGACCCAATAGGGACCGTGGCCTGAACTTCATACATCCTGACCAGTTCCAAAGATGCTCCAAAAGTGAGGTGAGTCTCAACCTCCTCTGGAGCTTCCACAGGCAGAACACAGACATTTCCATCCAGTTGGTCCTCATACACAGAAGCTGAAATTATGCAAAGTGATTCTGATTACTCTTGAAATTTCTAACCTAACATGAAGAGAAATTGTATCCAGTACAGTACAGATCCTTATGAGAACTTTGGGGACCATTTTGAGTTACTTGACTTCCATTCTTACCCAAGAACTGTTATTTTGCTTGTGCTGTGTGTGTACATGTTTCTCTTCCTATTTGGTTTCTTATTTCTTAAAGATATCTTCTAGTCATTGAGCTTACAGTGACTAGTTTCACTCCATTATCTCCAGAAAAATTCTCAATATGAACTAGTTCTACCTCACTGTTAACTGTAACATTTACTTAGTTACTTGGGTCTGAGGAGAATAAGGTAATCATTTTTGTTAGTCTATTATAAAATGTTCTTATAGAAGTAATCATACCATGATGAACTCTGAAATTATATGCTTATCTTTTTATAACTCAAAAAAATCTCATGGGTCATGATGACTTGGAGTCAAAATCTTACAGGTAGAGTAAATTAAATAATAGAATTGAAGACCAGGTTGAAAGAAATCAATTTATGAAAGAAAATGTTAGTGGCTAAATAATAATATTTCAAGGAGCTTAATGAGCTTGCATTATATTCAAATTTACTTATTTGATTTAAAATTCTAATCAGAGAGAGTATGGCACTATAGTTTGGATCTGGAATGTTTCAAAGTCCCATATCTTAAAGTTTTGGTCCTTAGCTTGGAGTTATTGGGGTGGTGGGGGTGGAGCCTTTAACAGGTGGGGTCTATCAGAAGGAATTTAGACCTCTGGGGATGTGTCCTTGAAGGAAACATTAGGACCCTCTCCCCTTCCTGTGTCTCTCTTTGCTTTCCAGTCATCAGAAGGGACACAGGCCTTCTCTACTAGATGCCTCCAAGGTGATGTACTGTGTCACCACAAGCCCAGAGCAACAGGGCCAAAGGACCATGGAACCTAAAACTCTGAAACCATCCATTCAAATGAAATGTTCTTCCTTATATCTTGATTACTGCAGGTATTTTTTCACAGTAATGGAAAACTGACTAATACATATGGGAAACATGGAAATAGAGGTGCAGAGAACAGGGCAAAGTCAGAGTTTGGGGTGGCCCATGTGGATTAAGGCCTATAGTCATACCACTGTGGCATCTGATCCCCTCAGATCTCAGAAGCTAAGCAGGGTTGGGCCTAGTTAGTTCTTGGATGGAATACCATCTGGGAAAACTGGGTGCTGTAGGTGTGGGAGCAGGACCCAGAAACCCACTCCCAAAAAACAATCAGCCATTGAAAACCGCATGAATAGCAGAGAAGCAGTAACAATACTGTGTCCCCTGTTGTACATAGGGTTGCTATGAGTCAGACACTGACTTGACAGTACCTAACAACAACAAGAATGTGGACTAAAACTGAGGCTACAGCAGAAAGAGAAATTTGGGCTATAAGGATAGAGCAGTATCTCAGCATTCTTAAGGACATTTTCTGGTGCCAAGGAGAGAACCAGAAAACAGAAGCCCATCTCACATATGTTCAAAAGAGACAGGCTCCAGTGGCATAGAATTCTGTGAACATGGAGATGGGTGGGACACTCTCTAGGAACAGTTTAGGGCACAGGATGAATCCCACAACCACTAGGGTGGGAAACGAATACACAAGGAGTGTTTTGTTGATGCAATCACATAAAATTTACAATATTTTAACTGCACTTAAAATTTAATGATTTATATAACCTTCATTGTGTTCTCTGATAATCAAGAAGAAAATGCAACCTCTTCACATACATGACATGAGTTAATCTTATTTTACAAGGTCAAACCAATTTTTAAAAATTTTCTCTTCTCTTTGCCAATATCTTTAACAAGTGTCAGTATTTAGCCTTCTGTTATTCAAAAAGCATTCTTTGATCCATGAGACCACGCTTCTATCCCTATATATGTTAAGTTTGCTGTGAGTTTCCAGTATTTACCCTCCAATCCCAGTTAACAAAGACTTGAACACAAAAACTAGAAGCTCTTTGTTTCCTGTTAGGAGTGACAAAAGGTTTCACAGCTCAGTCAAGCTGTTTTGGGGAAGAAGTGTTTATAGTAGTGGTGGAAATGTTGATTTTTCCCCTCAAAATGCTTCCCAACTCTCCCCCACTTCATTAAATGTCAGAAATCTTAATCATTCATGAACTTGCTCTCCACTTCACATCTCGCACCATGCCATTAACAATCACACTATTTGCTTCTTCTCATTCCTAGTGCCACCAATGGAGGCCATGCTTTTATCGTCTTTCACTGAAACCACTGCGAAAGCTTCCTAAATGATCTCCCCATTTTTCTACAGTTCCTTTTCAGCAAGCATGAAGAAAAATCTATTTAAATTTTCAGTCGTAAGTTATGTAAAATGAAGTAGAAAAGGTGTATTTGGAAGACACCAAGGTCTTTCTTGACACCCAGCCTTGTTGTCCCTTCCCCCTTCATCTGAAGCAGACTACTGGGTCTCCCATTCTGGGCATGGCTGGCCTTGTATTCTTTACATCTCAACTGAATGGCACTTTTCCAGAGAGAACTTCATGGGTCTCAATGCCTACCCTGTCAAAATGAAGCTACTCTATGTTTTAGTTTCAACAGTAGCATGTACTGAAATTGTTTGGCAACAGTCATAACAATTTCCATTTAAATAATTATTTGACTGATTCGCAATGAATATCACCTATGTGCCTAAAAAGAATGTAAGCTCCATGAAAACAACAAACTTATCAGTTTTATTTGTGAAGCATTTTATAACACCTTATGTCCTCGTTTGCACAATAGAGTTAGTAAAGTATTCATTGAGAGATTTAAAGAAATAATTAGTCAGGCATTGTGGTGTGCATTTGTAATCCCAGCAACTCAGGAGGCCAATACAGGAGGATCATGAGCTTGAGGTCAGAGGCAGCATATACAATTTAGGGAGACGCTGAATCAAACTAGGAAAAAAACTGTTGTACAGGTTGGGGGTGCAGCACAGCATGTATGAGGCCTGGGTTCAACCTCCAAATACTGAAGATAAAAAGAAAGACAGAATCCAAGTAGATTGTTTTTCTCTTAGATATCATAGTTGCCATTCTCCATTGCATATTTAGTACCTGGAAAAGTGCTTAAAATATAGCAAGAGTTCAATTAATAGCGAACCAATGAATGACTGAATGAATAGAGATCAATGGCATGCAGATGGAAGAGAGTGAGACCCAAACACCTGGCTTTTTGAAGACTTATAATAGAGAAAATAGATGGAAAAATAGGCATATTCTAGAGAAAATAGAATATAGCTAGGAAATATATGAAAAGACAAAATGAAAAATTTTTCTTTAACACCAAGGTATCTTTTGACTCAGCAAGTTTTTGTTCAGATTTAATTACAATTTCAGCAGCAGGATCCAGACACACTAAACCTTCCCCACAAAAGGCTGCACCTTAGGTCAATATTATCATCAGAGTTATTCATTCACTCTTCATTGTGTAATTTGTCCATTCCACAATCAAAGCTAAACTGCTTAATGTGAAATTACTTTGTAACTTAGCACATTGCTATAATAAGTTTTGGTAGATATAGAAACTTATCAGAAAATTTTCTTTTTGGTTAGCAGTAAGCATTTACTGGAAAAAAAGATGGAGATTACTCATAAATAAAAAAGAGATGAGCAAAAAGGTAGGCAGAAATTTTCAAAGGCAATCTTCAAAAGCTTCATACTTTCATGCTAGGTCAGCCCTATTTATCTTCATTTGTACACTGACAATAAGGATCTGAACAAAAGTTCATGGAATCCCAACTCCATTTCATCCTGTGTGGCCACACAACTCACTGTAGGGAACCTGTGGTTATTCAGGTTAGACAGAATGTTAAACCAAGCATTCTCAATTTGGGCCTTCTCCTTGGGTCATCTGGGTGTACCATTTAAACTTTTCCACAAAGCAATTTTTTTATGTGGAAAATAAGAATATAATTAATATTCTTTCTGTATTCTCATAGCAGGATTTGGTGAGATTGTTATTGTTGATGTAAGGTACCATGCAACATTTTTATTGAGCTATTGAGTATAACGGGCTGGGATTTAGCTCAGTGGGTAGAGCGCTGCGCTGCAGTCTCTGAGGCCCCGAGTTCAATTCCCAGCACCGCAAAAATGGGAGAAGGACCTGGCAATCCACTCCCAAGACAATCCCGAAGCACTCAGCCATTGAAAACCCTATGAGGGTCGCTATGAGTCGGATACCGACTCGACGGCACCTAACAACAACAACAA